>SEYY01018664.1:32500-34908 GCA_009176605.1 Armadillidium nasatum | reverse complement strand
CATATGTGTGAAGCACTCCATACTTATTGCATTTTCTACTGAGAAAAGAGTTTTTAGTGTTACAAATGACAGATTTTGCACGATTCCGGGATGAAATATAAGTTGTGTGAGTTTTTGGAGTTTAAAGACTAATGTAATCCCTGAAGACAACAACATCCTAGCGGCAGACATCACGAGAACAAGCAGAGTTAAACCAAAGTTTGATAGGTTTAGTAGAAGGGTAAGAAAAAGGAATATAAGCCTCCATGTCAGAGAGCAACTCCATAGTAATGAGTTCTGAACTCTCCGAAAGACCCCTCCCACTGAAGCAATAATCATTCCACGGAAAATCAAAGGAGTACAACAGCAAGTCCGACCAACTTGCGGCACCGAAATGCCGCAAACGTTTCCTTTCAATAGAAAGGGGTCTTACTTGCGAAAGACCTGAAGAGATAGGAGATAATAAAGAGATAAGAAAGTGATCGGATGAATTCAGAAGAGGAAAGAGTTTAACAGTATATGGAGAAGGATTAAAATAAGTTATATATATATATATATATATATATATATATATATATATATATATATATATATATATATATATATATATATATATATATATATATATTATATATATATATATATATATATATATATATATATATATATATATATATATATATATATATATATATATATATATATATATATATATATATATATATATATATATATATATATATATATATATATATATATATATAATATTAAATTTTTTTTTTTTTTTTTTTTTTTTTTAAATGGGAAACTTTCACTATTTTATTATTTCAATATTTTTAGAGCTTTTAAGTCATCTAACGGTGATTAATGGAGGAAAATCAGGTAATGAAATAAATGTGTTTTACTATTAGTATTAATGATAATATTTATAATACTAATAATAGTCGTTGATTCAGAAAAATTTTCTGATTTTTATGAGATTTTCAAAATATTTCCTTTTTGAAGAGGTTCTTAAATTTTAGTATATATTTCTGTGCACTGGAAGGGACAAACTAGTTAAGGAAAAAATTTGTATTAGGTACTTCAAAAATGATGATGTGTATAAAGAAATTAATGTAGTTATATTAAAAAAAAAATTCAGAAGTGATTACTAGTTCCTATTTCCCAAATAAATGAATATATTTTTTTTCACATCATCATCACTCACGGACAAAGCCCTATTCAAGGAAAAGATGTTAGAGGAATAAAAATAAATTAAAAATATAAAAGGAAAACCTTATGAGTCCCACCTAACGCAAATTTCTTAGGTGAGCACAAACGTGGGCCTTAAAGAAATTGAGAACAGATTCGGCATGAAACACAGAAGATGAGAGAGAGTTTCACAAAACAGAGGAAACAGGAAAGAAGGAGCATCACAGCTGACAAGCCTTGAGTTGCCGATGTCCATACAAAATTTATGTGCAGACAATGCGCCCCTTGTGATTCGGGGACGCCGTAAAGACGGACAGTTCCCTTAATCATTTAACGCTGAAGAACCCATAGAAAAGAGACAAGGCACCAACGTCACATCGCAAAGATAAAGGGTAGAGTGAATTGAAAAGAGAGATATGGTTTATAAGTCTTTTGAAGAGTTGAATTTCACAAAGCTGAGACGACCCCACTGGAAAATCATCGGCACATGAATGGATAGCTGAGAAGATCATTAATGAAAAGTAGGAATAGAGTAGGAGGCAAGACAGAACCCTGAGGAACACACACTCCTGTCGACATGAAAGGAAGAAGAAGTCGCGCCTTCAACAACAGTTGAAAAGGAACGATTAGAAAGAAAACTAGACATAAGTGAGTAAATATTAGGAGGAAACCCAAAGGAGGGGAGCTTGGAAAGCAGTGACGCATTCCACACCCTGTGAAATGCCTTAGATATGACAAGCATATATATGGTCCCTGAGGATATAAGACCATAAATCTGTGAGATAGGAAAGTATACCACCAGTAGGTCTCGAAAATCATACTGATGATCAGAAAGAAGGGAATGGGATTCTAGATGATCTAAGATGTGAGAGTTAAGAATGGCTTCAAAGTAAGAATACAAGTAAGAGTCTGATATAGAATTTAACATATTCAATCATGAAATAGATTCATAAAGACATAACAAACATGCTACTCATTCTAAATGCTAAACATTCTCAACAGTTAAATCTCAAAAAATAATATATATTGTTTTTAGAATATCAAACATTAATGCCAAACTTGTTTTTCAAACACTATCTTTAGAAATTAGAATTATTAGCATCAGTTTTAAATAAATATTTCTTATTTCTTTTTACACAGTTTCCGTTGGGTTTCAGCTTGATGGAAAAGCTACAACAGAAAGTTTTCTTCTCTTTAAAAAGTCTCTGCCAAGACTTGAGAAATTCTCTCTTTGTTTA
>SEYY01018664.1:22500-27500 GCA_009176605.1 Armadillidium nasatum | reverse complement strand
ATGAGACGAAAATAAGAGACAAATCATAAAATCTGTCAATGTACTATAAATAATATAAGGAAAACTCAAAGATGGAAAGGTGCATTAATAATTAATTACTATTATGAAAAAATCTCTACCTATATTTCTACTAGTATCAGACTAGGTTCAGCCCTGAAACTGGCTACCCAGTTCGGAGTTTACGGATGTTACTGAAGATTTTTAACCTTCAGAAGTTAGAGCCAAAAACCTCTGAGGAATTGGAAGCTTAAATCAGTAGTTCTGGAATATTCTGTGTAATTTAGATGTGTTAATAGATTAATAGCATCATAACTGATTAGACAGTATCCATAACCATAGAAGCATTAAAATGAAAATGGGTCAATATTTTTGAAGCTACAAAATTGGGATTCATGGACTGTGAATATTTAAACTTTATTCCACCATGAAAAGTTTTGATTGAACTCACCATCCTTTATGTAGATTTTACAAGTTCAGACTGTAATCCTATAAAAAGGAAAAAATCTTTTTATCTCTCACAAGTTTCTTTTAAAAAAAAAAAAAGGAACAATGACACTTCTAATAAGATTTTAGAAAATGGATCTACAAGAATGCCTATTGACAGAGAAAGCTTTCATCTGAACTTTTGACAAGTTACCTCTTATTGGTAAGCAAATTTATTAAGGTTATAAGATTCAAAACAGTCATGCTTTATCTACATACTCTGTTTAAATTTATAAATAATTTATTCCTTCTTGAGTTCAGAGATTGAAACATCAAATATTTAGAAGAAACTACTAACTACCAATATTGTAGATTTAATATTACAGTGATTTGAAGTAGCAAGAAAGGAACATCACTGAAATTTTCTAATGTGGAGTTTTATGTAAATGAATGATAGATAAATTCAATTTTGCACACAAGTAGGGAGGTGCCTCAAAATTTACAATAAATTTTAAGACCAGCAACTGATTCCCGACCTTGCACATAAATGAATGACCTTAAGAAGGATTTCACTCATTTTTTTGTGGCCGTTAACATCCTTCAATTTCCAAATATTTATATATTTTTCCCATAATTGTTATATATATATATATATTATATATATATATATATATATATATATATATATATATATATATATATATATATATATATATATATATATATATATATATATATATATATATATATTATATACCTTGTTTGGCCTACTCGAATCTACATATCAGTCTTTGAGGTCAAATTACTCAAACAGAGTTTTCCTATCATCCTAATTCATGTTTCTATAGATTCCTGAATCTTTGGTCATATCCAATGTCGTAGTTTCAAAACGACATATATATATATATATATATATATATAATTATATATATATATATATATATATATATATATATATATATATATATATATATATATATATATATATATATATATATATATATATATATATATATATATATATATATATATATATATATATATATATATATATATATATATATATATATATAATATATATATATATATATATATATATATATATATATATATATATATATATATATGGTGTTAAGTACGGTAGGACCACTTAGAGTTACCAAATTGCCACAAAAGTTCCCGACAAAGGCTTAGCATGTTTCAAAGAATGACTTTGTTAGAAAAGAAAGTTTGCAGAGTAAAGAATTATACTGATGAATTTAAAAATGTTAAAAGATTAACATTAGATGTTAACATATAGATGTTAAGATAAAAAAAAGTCATTTTCATTTATTTCTAAAATGAGCAGAGATTCTATTAGGAAACTGTAATAACTGATTATAGAAGTGCAAGTTGAGTTTGCCAGGCCTATCATTGGATATGAATTTTAAATTTATTAGAATAGAAAGTAAAAGGAAATGATTTTTACAAATATACCTGATTTGATATTTTATGTTTAAAAGCAGTTTTTAAAATATCATAATTATATGGTTAGGAAACTTTTAGTTTTTTTTAGCATGTCGAACTTTTAAGGTACATTTACAATAGAATAATGAATAATAAGAGAATAATTTTTTTGTAGATGAAATTTTCTTGGGAAGCGAAAATGATCTCGTACTGCAGCACAAATTTATACTAACAACTTACTGTCGGTTCGACCTCTCTTTGTTTCCATTCAATTCTCAAAAATGCAAATTTGTAAGTTTTATGTTATTAATATTTTATTCTTTTTACTAAAAGAAAATATGTAATATATAAAATTTTATGTTTCATCCACATATTATATGTTAACTTCACTCTAAAAAAAAAAAAAAAAAAATTCGTTTTAATTTTCTTTTGCTTCAATTCCGAAGATATTTAAGCTACAAGAAGGTCTTGAAGACTACGTTATACTTTCCCCTATTGAGAATGGAGCAAAGTTTCACGGAGTTAGAAAAGAACTACAATTTTATGTTCGTGGGCCCAAACATATGACGATTATCAATGTATGTTATTATTATATATATATATTATATATATATATATATATATATATATATATATATATATATATATATATATATATATATATATATATATATATATATATATATATATATATATATATATATATATATATATATATATATATATATATATATATATACATACGGGTGTGAGTTACTAACATGACGAAAACTCACATATATTCTCAGGGAACAAGAGAAATAAATTGGTTTGAAATGAGGTTCGAGAGCTTGTCTTCATTCTACATCACGAACACGTATGTTCCGACTTTGATTTTACTCATAATTGGATATCTTCCTTTTTATTTTTTCATTGAAGATTTTAATGAAAGAATTGTCGTTTCTATAACGTCTTTACTGGTAGAAGCTACCTTCTTTTCTCAGGTATAGTTCTATCATGAACTAATTGATATATATATATATATATATATATATATATATATATATATATATATATATATATATATATATATATATATATATATATATATATATATATATATATATATATATATATATATAGTCTCTCCAAAATTAAAAACATTCATGGATATTTTGCTTGTGACGAATGGTGCTAATGTGGAAGTGTTCTAATTAAGATTTAAGTTTTTTTTTTTTTTGTGTTTTTTTCAAATGAATTTGTAATATAAATTAACTTTATGAATTTCTCTTTCATTTGTCACAAACCATTCACCTATTTTACTGCAATAGTTTATTTGAAATATATATATTTAAAACTGTATATATATATATATATATATATATATATATATATATATATATATATATATATATATATATATATATATATATATATATATATATATATATATATATATATATATATATATATATATATATTATATATATATATATTATATATATATATATATATATATATATATATATATATATATATATATATATATATATATATATATATATATATATATATATATATATATATATATATGATACCTATATCAAATTCAGTTGTCAAACACAGTACCCAAATCTGCTTACATGAAATTGATCGACATTTGGTGTTTGTTCTGTATCGTTATCATATTTTGTGTCTCTCTTCTTCTTACATGGATAAATTACCTGAGAAAGGATAAACAGGTAAATTTAAATGAATGTTATCAAAATATATTTGAAATTTTCTAAAAACACAACTGAAAACTATTTTTTTTATTTTTTAAACTTGAAATTGAAATTTTTTTTTAAAAAAATTTGATAGTTAAATTTTTTTTTTCTTATAATTAAAATCGTATTTAAATTTAATTTTTTAATTTCACCTATTATTTCTTGTATTTCAGTTTTCCAGAGTGAAAAGGCTTGAAAATTTTGATTTAAAACAAGGTTTTCTCAAGAATATCTTCACTGCTGAAAATCTCAATTTTTTGGGCCAAATTTTAATTCCTTTGATTGTGGCCATTTTTAGTATTGCATATATGTGGTCATAATATTTAGAATAAAAGAGTAACTCACAAATTTAGATATATATATATATATATATATATATATATATATATATATATATATATATATATATATATATATATATATATATATATATATATATATATATATATATATATATATATATATATATATATATATATATATATATATATATATATATATATATATATATATATATATATATATATATATATATATATATATATATATATATATATATATATATATATATATATATATATATATATATATATATATATATATATATATATATATATATATATATATATATATATATATATATATATATATATATATATATATATATATATATATATATATATATATATATATATATATATATATATATATATATATATATATATATATATATATATATATATATATATATATATATATATATATATATATATATATATATACATATATCGTTTTCTTTTAAAACAATTATTTTTGGATAGTTGTTGTTTATGAGTATTTTATTTCAAAATTTGAATGGAGTTTAAATTTTAAGATTTTACCTTTTATGAAGTGTTTTAGTGCTTGAAATATTATATATATATATTTGTAAAAGAAAATGTAAAAATTAAGAATAAAACATGGCTTAATTCTTAAAACAGTATTTAAATGTTTTTTTTTTATCGTTATTATCTGTACTTTAACATTAAATAAATAAATAAATATTTAGAAATTTAAATATATATTTTAGAATGAAATTTTTCCCAGCACGGACTTTTCCAATGTGATTGATGATACGTATCTATTTATTTCATTAAATATTTCTTCGGGTGAAACATCCTTTGGAATAATGGTAAGTACATCGTCCACACAGCTTAGACAAACTAAATATTTTCTTAGTGAAAAACTTCTTTTAAAAATTTCCATTCAAAAGAGTCCAAAACAATAATACTTCAAACTAGTGACAAAGGTGATCCCGTACTAAGTCCCATTATTTTTTTTTAAAAAAATCTATCAAATTCAAAATAGACTTTCAATATACATAGATTTTGTTAAATTTTTTAATTA
>SEYY01018664.1:7500-17500 GCA_009176605.1 Armadillidium nasatum | reverse complement strand
TTTAAACAAATGTTGGAGGGATAGTAGAGTACCAAATGATTGGGGAAACACAATAATAATACCTCTATACAAGAGTTAAATAGATATAGGAGACTGTAAAATTTATAGAGGAATATGCTTAATGAACCACCTAGCGGAGGCATATGAATACTAGAAAAAAGATTAAGATCAATGGTAGAGCATTAACTTGGGTAGGACTAATACGGTTATCGAAAAAGTCGATGTATCACAATCTTATGTTTGTATTAAGAATGACAAAGGAAAAGCTATGTGAGTACGATAAAACTTGTATATTTCATTCATTGATTTTTGAAAAGCATTTGGTTCAGTATCCAGAGGAAAAACTATGGGATAAAACAGAGAGAGTCTATGGGGTAAGAGAATGTATGAAAACAATGAATGTAAAATCAGAACGACGTAAGATACGAGAACAAAGAATGGTTTAGTGTAATGATTGGAGTAAAGCAGGATAGCGTTTAGTCGCCCATCTTGTTTGTGTCATATTTAAAAATTATAATAAAAGAGGGGAAGAATGAGTACAGGACCTTGACGGAGAAATGGCGCACGTAGATGATCTGGCGTGGTGAAGCGTATATGGGAATAAGCTAAGAGAGGAGATATGTTTCTCAAAGAAAATAAAGGTAGCCGGTTTAAGTATTAATGTCGATAAACCAAAGATAATGATAGTGAGTCGCGAGGAAGGAAAAGAATTGAATGAGGAGATTGAGGGAAAGGAAATAAAAAATGTGTAGGAATATTTGGAGGAAGAGGAGATTCGCTGGAGATAACAAGCAGAATCGAACAATTTTATAGAGAAGTAAGGGCGGTGTGCCCTGTGTTAAAAGACAGATAAATGGGAGTGAACGTGAAGAAGGTCATCTTTGAAGTAGTTCTGACAACAGTACTGTTGTGTGGTGCAGAAACCTGGAATATGACAACGAAATATGAAAATAGAATACAGACTGCCGTAATGAATGTTCTAAGAGATATTGCAGGAAAGACCAGAATGCATGGAGTGAGAAACAAGAGATCCAAAGAATATGCATTGGTAAGATTTATTATTAACAAAATAGATGCAGCATCGTTTTTTTTATTGGTTTACAAAACAATGTCAGGAAAAAGCGTGATGTCAATTTGAGGAGGGGGATTGGTAATTCCAAATCAAATCTCGTTAGACTTACTCATCTGCCAATATCGCTACTAGGTATATATATATATATATATATATATATATATATATATATATATATATATATATATATATATATATATATATATATATATATATATATATATATATATATATATATATATATATATATATATATATATATATATATATATATATATATATATATATATATATATATGGTCAATAATGAAAGTCTGCTAACCTTCTCGCAGATCAAATACATTAAGCATCAAAGTTTAAAGTTTGCTATAGTGAAATCGAACCAGGGCCCTAAAGCACAAAGTTTTACCACTACGTTACTGGCAATTCAAAAGAGAAGTCCAAAGAGGAGGCTTATCTTACTCATAAGCCTCCTCTTTGGATTTATCTTTCGAACTGCTGCTAAGTGGTAAAACTCTATGCTTCTGTGCTATAGGGCCCGGGTTCAATTCCCCTATAGCAAGCTTTTAACTTCGATATATATATATATATATATATATATATATATATATATATATATATATATATATATATATATATATATATATATATATATATATATATATATATATATATATATATATATATATATATATATATATATATTACAGGAATTGAGGAAGAACATGTAAAATTCTATTGCTGTAGTGGATCTTTGAAAATGCACCTTGATTATCAGTACGAAATTAAGAAAAACAACTCTATGTGTTTTTCAGTCGATCTTTCAAACGGTGTTATTAAGAGACAAAACGGGCAACAGTTGAGAACATACTTCATAAATAAGTCAATTCATGTAAGATCAAATGGGTCTCTATATATTGGACAAGATCAAGATTTTAAAGACGGAGGCTTTAATAGACTGCAAAGCTTTCGAGGTTACATGAGTGAATTTTTTATGTATGATAGACTGATGACTGAAGAGGAACTTTCGAGTTTTGTAAATTGTTCATCGAATTTTAAAATTGATAAAGGACATTCTGTTTGTGATTTTTCGGATCTGGATAATGATTTTCTAATAAACAATGTAGTTTTTCTAGAAAATGAAAGTTCCAGAAAGTTATATTGCGATAGTACTGACGACTTTTTCGTATCGGTTTCGAGAACAAAATCTTTTGAAGATGCAGTAACATTTTGTCATTCTTTGGGAGGATCACTTTTTGTTCCTGAAAACTCGGAGGAAAACAGAAAACTCTTCTTATTTGTGTCGGAGAATATGCATAAATGTAAAAGCGAATATAAAAGTTTTAGTTGGGTTGGTGCAAAAGTTATAACTAACGAAACAGAAATTTTATTCCAACACTATTTAACTAGTCATATATTGAGGTATCACAATTTTATCGATGCTCTTCCCAGTGAGGCTGGACCGTTTTGTGTCACAATGTTTGGAGACAAAGCACAATCATTGTACTGGCAAGGAGGTTGGTCATTAAGACCTTGCGAATTTAAGAGGTGCTTCACATGCTATTTTGAACAGATTCAAAAATTGCATTTAAGAGGACTATGTTCTAATTCTCAGTTTGACCGATATTATTATTTCACAGTAGAAAATGATACAGAATATTTCCTAGGAGAAAAATATTCATTTATAAAATACATACCACCAGATTTGGAAGCATCTAATAATCTTGGGTACTGGAAACTTTTTCGATTGGATGTTCCTGATATTTTTGCCATTATGAAATTAAAGTTTAATAATCATTTTCCAATTGGTAAAAATAGTTGGGAACTTCATGGTGACGAGTGTGAAAATTCTCAAATAGATTTAATTTTAACTGCTTGCAAAGACCACCAATTTACTTGTAATGATGGAACGTGTGTCAGTTTAAAAGAGAGATGTGACTTTGAGTCGGACTGTTCTGATAGCACCGATGAAATAGATTGTCAGCCTTTAATTAAACCACCAAAATATTCCAACATTGTTCCTCCACCGAGAGTAAACAAGAAAAATAAAACGCTAATGATGTTTTACTTTGATATTTTTGCGGTTAAGAAGATTGATATAAAAGAATTCACATTCGCCATAGAAATGTCTCTTAACAATGATTTGGAGAGATTCACGTCTAACTTTTAAAAATCTAAGAGAACAAGAGCACTTAAATATAATTGAAGATCGTGATCTTCCTTGGACTCCACAATACTTCTTTCTTGGTGATGAAGAAATCAGCAGTGATATAAAATGTTTAGGCAGAGCAGTCATTGTTAGACTAAATACACCTCCGATAAATGACAATGACGAAAATATTCTCAGAGGCAAGTAAACGGTTAATTTTTATTATTTTCTTCAATGCCTAATATTTGTTTCTTATTGTAGTTTTCATTTATTTTATTGTTACTCTTACTCATATTATTATTATTATTTTTTATTATATATTATGTCTATATGTATATTATTATGAAACATCAAAGATGGAAAGGTACGTTAATAATTAATTACCATTTGAAAATTTCTCTACAAATATTCCTTCTTATCAGACTAGCTTCAGACCTGAAACTGGCTTCGAGTTCTGAGTGGACGGATGTTATTAAGATCTTTAACCTTGAGAAGTAAGAACCTCGGAGAACTTGGAAGCTTAAATCACTGGTTTGGAAAATTCTGTTTATTATGTGTTTAGAAAAGATTATTATAGGAATAGGCCAAATTAGTTTTCTTATTACTTTGATTTGCTCTTCATGGATTTAAGGGATAGAAAAGTGGAAGTAATATAACCTCTCTAGAACTTGAATTAAAATTGATTGAAAATAAGACCAGGAGTTTTCTTTTGGATAATATTTTTATCAAAAAAAATCTCAAAGTCGGAAATTTTAGTTCATCTTCTGAATCCCAAATCTAATCAAAAATTTTCTTTAAATTAATAAGAATTTATATTAAGATTTAGATGACAACTGTTCTTCCCTGAAGTCTGACTTGCGAAAACTTTTGTTTGAAGACTAGTCACTTGAGTAATGTTTTGATGAAGACAGTATCCATAACAATAGAAGCATTAAAATGAAAAGGAGGCAATATTTTTGAAGCTACAAAATTGGGATTCATGAGCTGGAAATATTTAAACTCTATTTCATCAAAAAAAAGTTATGATTGAAACCACCTTCTTAAGGTAGATTTCACAAGGTCAGACAGTAATCCTATAAAAGCAAGCAATCTCTTCACCTCTAGTTTCTTCAGACCTGAAATTGTAGTGGTAAAAATTTACAATAAAATCATTTTGGAAAATGTTTTTGCCATAATTTTCCTTAAATTATTCAAAAATTTGACTTTTTAAAGATTTCATTTGCGGCCACTGTAATAATGAGAGTAACACCTGACAATTAGCAAAGGTAGTTGTTGCTTTCCAGACTTTGTTTATCGTTACCATCTTTTAAAATATGTGAAAAAAAGATATGGGTATGTGCAAAATTTTAAGGGAAAAAAGTTGTGCTCTAACTGGTTATACCTCTTAGTAATCCTATTTTAATTCCGAGAGAAATGTTTTGTGCGAATTAGTCTCGAAGGAAAGGTGATAGTGACACAAGACCATATTTTAATCCAAATTATTACTTTCTTTAACCAGAGAGAAATTTCTCATTTCTCCACTAGTTTCTCTGATATCATTATAGATTGAAAAACACACTGTGAATGTAGCTTCATATTTTAAAAATTTCAAAATGTACAGAGATTTAAACGATGAATCATTATATTAAAAGAGGAAACAGAACTTTTAAATACTTCTGGTGCTTTAGATGAAACTAGAGCTAACCACACTTTAATATCAACAGTTTCAATTTTTTGGCAAATACATCTGAATTTGATATTTTTCCTTTAAACAGTTTTTAAAATATCATAATTATATGGTTAGGAAACTCTTACTTTTTTTTTATCATGTCGAACTTTTAAGAGAGTATTCTTAGGTATATTTAGAATAGAAATATAAGAGGATAATTTTTTTTTGTAGATGAAATTTTCTTGGGAAGCGAAAATGATCTCGTACTGCAGCATAAATTTATACTAACAACTTACTGTCGCTTCGACCTCTCTTTGTTTCCGTTCAATTCTCAAAAATGCAAATTTGTAAGTTTTATGTTATTTATATTTTATACTTTGTACAAAAAGGAAAATATGTAATATATAAAATTTTAGGTTTCATTCACATTATTTTATATTCTAACTTTATTGTAAAGAACGCCGAGATTCCGTTTTAATTTTCTTTTTTTCCAATTCCGAAGATATTTAAGCTACAAAAAGGTCTTGAAGACTACGTCGTACTTTCCCCTATAGAGAATGGAGCCAAGTTTCACGGAGTTAGAAAAGAACTACAATTTTATGTTCGTGGGCCCAAACATATGACGATGATCAATGTATGTTATTTATTATTATTATTATTATTATTATATATATATATATATATATATATATATATATATATATATATATATATATATATATATATATATATATATATATATATATATATATATATATATATATATATATATATAATATACTGGTGTACGTTACTAACATGACGAATATCAACATATATTCTCAGGGAACAAGCGAAATCAACTGGTTTGAAATGAAGTTCGACAGCTTGTCTTCATTCTACATCACGAACACGTATGTTCCGACTTTGATTTTACTCATTATTGGATATCTTCCTTTCTATTTTTTCATTGAAGATTTTAATGAAAGAATTGTCGTTTCTATAACGTCTTTACTGGTAGAAGCAACCTTATTTTCTCAGGTATTGTTCTGTCAAGAACTACGTGTCTATATATATATATATATATATATATATATATATATATATATATATATATATATATATATATATATATATATATATATATATATATATATATATATATATATATATATATATATATATATATATATATATATATATATATATATATAAAAAAATGGAATAAATGATTGCAACATCATACAAAATAATCAGATCTTTATTAACTACATCTTTTTAGTATAAAAATGTTAGCTCATGCATTTGGTATGAGGCTTAAATAGGTCTAATGGGGCAATGAGATTTGTGAATCTTGGGAGCAACATAGATGCTGTTTATATCTTTGTCAAAAGGAAATACATATTGATAAATATATTATGAAATTTTATTTTTTGATTTGAATGATCGGAGATTTCTGGCTAATTTATCTTCCAGTTGGTGTATCAATTTGTGTGCTGGAAGATCAACAAATGAAAATTTAGATTGATCCTGCAGTATGTGCAGCATTTTTGCATTGTAATCCTATTTGTAAAGAATTTCCAACTCCCTTGCCCTTATCATGTGGGCAGATGACCAAATCCTCATTTGAATTCAACCTCTTCAAAACACAAAGGTCTTCTCGGGTTATTAGAGAGTATCGAGATGCAGACTGAAATGTATTAAAGTTAGAATACGCCACAGACCTTATCTTTGTACATACCTCACCAAAATTAAACTTAAAAATGAGTTCACATTTAAGAGAAAACACAAGCAAGTGTATTAGTGCCTCGACCACTAGAATGCTAAGAGAAAAAATTTATGAACATCGGGGACTCTCTTTCCGATCTTCTCTCTCTCTCTCATCTTCTCATTCTAACATTAGATTTCATATTCAAACATGCCCTACTTCCCTCTTCCACAACATTTTTCGATACTTGATTCTAGTCACTTTCCATCTTCTCTGCACACTCTTGAATCTCTCTACATCCATAAACTCAAACCAGAACTTAACGATAATCAAATGGATTCACGTCTTTATATATCTTGTCTTTAGGTTCTCTGTACCCGCACTGTATTAGGTTTTATCTTGCCCATTTTTTAATATATGCATTTAGGGATGGATATTTGGATTGTCTTTGTATATGTATTCGTATATATATGTATATATATATATATATATATATATATATATATATATATATATATATATATATATATATATATATATATATATATATATATATATATATATATATATATATATATATATATATATATATATATATATATATATATATATATATATATATATATATATATATTTTGTCCGTCTCTGTGTACTTGTACTACTACTAATTTTTTAGTTGCACCAACTTAAAAGTTCATTTATTAAATGCATTTATATTTTTAATATTGCTGATCTACCTAATGCATATTAATAGTATAAAATATTCAGTTATTATGTCTGAATATTTATTGTTTCTTGATTAATGTGTGATTTTATTTTTGTTTAATTATAAATTCAACTGGTTGTTAATTGTTCCTTTATATTTCCAGCATCTCTTGATAATGGCTTTAGTATGAGTGCTGAAACGTAGAAATAACTTTTCTATGCTAAACAATTGTAATTAATTAAAATTTGATTATTTAGCATGATACTGTATTCAATTTTTGCAAATTTTTTTTTTTTTTTTTTTTTTTTTAATTTTTTGTTTTTATTATTATTAATATTAAGCTCAGAAGGAGCAAATCAATATACCCATATATATATATATATATATATATATATATATATATATATATATATATATATATATATATATATATATATATATATATATATATATATATATATATATATATATATATATATATATATATATATATATATTGAATTTTTAAGACCGCTATACTTGGAATCGAACATCGACCTCTTGGATGGTAAGCAAGAGCGTTACTAACTTGCTTACCATCCAAGAGGTCGATGGTTCGATTCCCAGTATAGCAGACTTTAAAAATTCAAAAAATTCTAATCCACGAGTAGTTAGTGGATTTAAAAAGATATTAGTTATATATATATATATATATATATATATATATATATATATATATATATATATATATATATATATATATATATATATATATATATATATATATATATATATATATATATATATATATATATATATATATATATATATATACCCTATCAAATTTCAGTTGTCAAACACAGTACCCAAATCTGCTTACATGAAATTGATCGACATTTGGTGTTTGTTCTGTATCGTTATCATATTTTGTGTCTCTCTTCTTCTTACCTGGATAAATTACTTGAGAAAGGATAAACAGGTAAATTTAAATCACCTTTTGCAAAATTTATTTAAAATGTTGAATTTTTTCCTTTTCTAATAAGACATAACTGAAAATTATTTTCTTTTATTTTTTTACGCTTAAAATTGAATTTTCTTTTTTTTTGATAAATTTCTTTTTTTAATTAAAATGGTATTTAATTAAGAATTATTTTTACTTATTATTTCTTCTATTTCAGGTTTCCAGTGTGAAAAGGCTTGAAAATTTTGATTTAAAACAAGGATTTCTCAAGAATATCTTCACTGCTGAAAATCTCAATTTTTTGGGCCAAATTTTAATTCCTTTGATTGTGGCCATTTTTAGTATTGCATATATGGTCATAGTGTCCAGAATAAAAGAGTAACGCACAAATTTACATATATATATATATATATATATATATATATATATATATATATATATATATATATATATATATATATATATATATATATATATATATATATATATATATATATATATATATATATATATATATGCTTCTTTTGAGCGATAATTTAGGCACAAACAGAATAACTAATAATGAATGTAACATTAACCATTAATAATTGTAAACAAGTGACATAACATTTCTACGTTTCGGTTTATCAGTATTAGCATAAACCATTATCAAAAGTCACTTAAAAATTAATACATAATTAATGAATCAGAATAAAAAATGAAATATACAAAAGAACTAAAATGATAAGTGTAAAGTAAACAAAAGGGACTAAATTTGACAATGACAGGAAAAAAACTGATACATATTAAGAATGAGGCAATGTAGCCAAATTGAAAATTAGTTGATTGATTGTCAAATATATTATAAAAGGAATACAGAGTAGTAACAAATATGAGAGAACACACACACACACACACACACACACATATATATATATATATATATATATATATATATATATATATATATATATATATATATATATATATATATATATATATATATATATATATATATATATATATATATATATATATATATATATATATATATATATTTATTTATTTATTTATTTACTTATTTATAAAAAAAAAATGCTGAGGAAGGAAAGTATGGCAAGATAATGATTGAGAGCGAATATTGGACTGTGGAGGAGAGGAGATGCGTAGGGAAGTGCAGTGTGATAAACCTTGATGCTCGAAAATGCGAGTTCTGAGGAGCGTGGAGGTTGAACCAATGTATCCCTTCATACAGGAGGGAAAGGAATATTTGTAAAACATACAGGGACCTAAGGGGAAACTGGAAGTGAAGATTTGAAGTGGAAAAGAGGAAGATTTTGAAGGAGCTATTATAAGTGAATCGAATATCTAATTGATGAAAATGATGTAGAAGTGATTTACGAAATTTAGAAGTAAAATATATAGATAAATGATTTAAAAATGGAAAGCTAAAAAAAAATGATATTCTTCGGAGGAGAATAAACAACAAGAAAGGGATCAAACTTTGATGTAAGAAACTTAGAAATATGATGATGTAAGAGATGGACAGAAGTCGTGAGTCTTAAATAGGTCAAGTAAAAAGTTTTGAACGCACTTATTCTAGTTTTAAGTCTGTCTCTCTTTTATATTTGCAAAATGAATTAATAATTAAAAAAAAAACTATTACCTAATTAAAAAAAAATGTTACTTAATGTAGTTTAATAACATGATTGTTATAGTGATTTTATCGTTCAAAGCTTTGATGTGAACACTATTATTTCTAATTAGAAAATCAGACACAGTCTGGATATGATCTCGAAATCGCATGAATTAATACGAA
>SEYY01018664.1:0-2500 GCA_009176605.1 Armadillidium nasatum | reverse complement strand
TGGAAGTCAAGTACTCCAGGCCTCTCATTTGAACTTAAATGAAAATTAATATCAATGATCAGATATATATATATATATATATATATATATATATATATATATATATATATATATATATATATATATATATATATATATATATATATATATATACAGGTATATATATATATTTTAGGTGGGGGGGGGGGAAACATTATTTTGGTTTATATCCAAAATAAGCGGATATTAATAGGAAACAGTAATAACTGTTTATAGATTTTAGGCATGAGTTCGCCAGACCTTTCATTTGATCAGAATTTAAAATTGATTCGAATGGACAGTAAAAAGAACAGACAAGAGAGTAGCTTCCACTTGAGAGTTTGTAGTTCAAAGATTTAGGATTACTGGAAAGTTAGAAATTAAAATAATAGCACAGAAAAATTTGGCGTAGATTAATGGGATAGAAGAAATCATAGATTGGAATATTCGTAACATTTCAGATCAGGGACAAGAGATCAAAGTTGTTTCATGCATTAGCACAACATTAGTCTTTTGTTGAAAACTGAGAATGAAGTGAGCAAATTTGGGTTTAATCTCGGAGCAGCAGTCAATCACTCAAACAGCGCCTTGAACACACCACTATTACTCTAACAGGACTATCAAGAGACCAGAGGCTGTATATCCTAAAGTATTAATGAAATTTATCTAATAAGGGCTAGTTTTTGCTTTCCAGACATCGTTTATCGTCACCATCTTTAAAATGTGTTAAAAAAATATGGGTAATATGGGTATGTGCAAAGTTTAAAAAAGAAGTTGGCCTCTAATTGGTTATACGCCTTAGCAATCCTATTTTAATTGCAAGATGTACGCTAAATGTTTTGTGCGAATGAGTTTCGAAAGGAAGGTGACACCGAGAAAAGATCATATTTCAGCCCAAATTATTTTCTTAAACCAGAGGTAAATTTATCATTTCTCAACTAGTCTCTCTTATATCATTATAGATTGAAAAAAAACACACTGTGGCGTAGCTTAATATCAAACTTTCAAAATGTACAGTGATTTCAATAATGAAGCATTGTATTAAAAGAGGGAGCAGAACTTTTATATACTTCAGGTGCTTAGATGCAATTGGGGCTAACCAAGCTCATATTTCAACAGTTTCAGCTTTTTACAAATACAACTGAATTTGATTTTTTATATTTAAAACAGATTTTAAAATCTTATAACTGTATATGGTTAGGAAACTTTTACTTTTTTTTATCATGTCGAAATTTTAAGGGAGTATTATTAGGTGTATTTAGAATAGAAAAATAAGAGAATAATTTTTTTTTTGTAGATCAAATTTTCTTGGGGAGCGAAAATGATCTCGTATTGCATCACAAATTTATATTAACAACTTACTGTCGGTTCGACCTCTCTTTGTTTCCGTTCAATTCTCAAAAATGCAAATTTGTAAGTTTTTTATTTCTAATATTTTATAATTTACAAAACAAAAATGTTATATATAAAATTTTCAGTTTCATTCACATATATATATATATATATATATATATATATATATATATATATATATATATATATATATATATATATATATATATATATATATATATATATATATATATATATATATATATATACATATATATATATATATATATATATATATATATATATATATATATATATATATATATATATATATATATATATATATATATATACTTATTGCAAAGAACTCTGAGATTCTTTTTAATTTTCTTTTATTTCAATTCCGAAGATTTTTATGCTACAAAAAGGTCTTGATGACTACGTTACACTTTCCCCTATAGAGAATGGAGCAAAGTTTCACGGAGTTAGAAAAGAACTACAATTTTATGTTCGTGGACCCAAACATATGACGATGATCAATGTATGTTATTATTATTATTATTATTATTATTATTATTATTATTATTATTATTATTATTATTATTATTATTATTATTATTATTATTATTATTATTATTATATTATTATATATATATATATATATATATATATATATATATATATATATATATATATATATATATATATATATATATATATATATATATATATATATATATATATATATATATATATACTAACATGACGAAAACCCACATATATTCTCAGGGAACAAGAGAAATCAATTGGTTTGAAATGAGGTTCGAGAGCTTGTCTTCATTCTACATCACGAACACGTATGTTCCGACTTTGATTTTACTCATAATTGGATATCTTCCTTTCTATTTTTTCATTGAAGATTTTAATGAAAGAATTGTCGTTTCAATAACGTCTTTACTGGTAGAAGCTACCTTCTTTTCTCAGGTATTGTTCTGTCAAGAGCTACTTGTCTATATATATATATATATATATATATATATATATATATATATATATATATATATATATATATATATATATATATATATATATATATATATATATATATATATATATATATATATATATATATATATATATATATATATAT
>SEYY01018663.1:15000-17500 GCA_009176605.1 Armadillidium nasatum | reverse complement strand
GAAACCAACAAGCCGAACACATGATCTTCTAGACAACCTCTAAGGGGGGGGGGGGACTTTTAAAAGTGGTTGGAGAAAGGTGCTGGCCCAACTGACAGGGTGAAAACCCTTTAAATGAGAGGATTAAGAAGACGAAGTTATATATATATATATAATATATATATATATATATATATATATATATATATATTATATATATATATATATATATATATATATAATATATATATATATATATATATATATATATATATATATATATATATATATATATATATATATATATATATATATATATATATATATATATATATATATATATATATATATATATATATATATACTGGGTGTAGGTTGAATTTTTAATGAGAAACTAATAGAGTCCATAGGACAAGCATAATTCAATTCAATTCTTAATTCTTAATACTTTATTCAGAGATTGTGCATGTACAAGCTTTTCATTTCACAGTAAGTCCTCAACGACTAAATAAAATAATAATAATAATAATAATAATAATAATAATAATAATAATAATAATAATAATAATAATAATAATAATAATAATAATAATAATAATAATAATAATGATATTGTTACAATTTAGTTCTCTGAAAAAGGGCTGCTAGGGGAAAACACGGTAGTTTCCTTTGAACCCTAATGTTTCATACATATTGAACATTTTAATTCTTTTAATAAAAAAAATACAATAATTTATAAGTTATTACTAAAGTAACAAAACTTTTGTAAATATTAATGATAGTATTAATCATGCTAGTAACAATAACAGTAACTTTAATTATTATCGAGAGAAGTCCAGAGTTAAGGGTTGACTTTCCAAATGGAGATGTTTCAAATTTTTCCCATTACAGTAGATGAATATTGATTAACTCTTGGATCTGAGAGTTGGACAGGGTACGATGGAGTTGATTGAAAGAAGTGTCCACTTGTACTCTTTAGAGAGTTAGCATTACTACTGTTTCGATAATTTTTTTTATCGTTCCTTGTTGTTGTTGCTGTTGTTGTTGCTGTTGTTGTTGCTGTTGTTGCTGTTGTTGTTGGTTGCTGTTGTTGTTGTCGTTATTTCTGTTTTTTTTGATTGTTGTTGGTTGTTGTTGCTGTTACAGTTGTTGTTATTGATGTTGTTATTGTTCATTTAATTGTGCTTTTTTGAGCTGTTAATGTAACTGTTGTCTGTGTTGTAAGAACTTTAGTTGCTTTTATCACATGTTTTGTCATTAATGGAATTTAATTAATGAAATCTATTCAACTGCAGATATACTTAATGATGCACTTAGCTTATGCCTCTCTACTGACCTCCAAAGATACTGAACAATAAAACAAATTATTTTAATGCATCTAAAATTAAATTTTTATGTGTTTAATATATTTGGTTTAGAGAGAGAGAGAGAGAGAGAGAGAGAGAGAGAGAGAGAGAGAGAGAGAGAGAGAGAGAGAGAGAGAGAGAGAGAGAGAGAGAGAGAGAGAGAGAGAGAGAGAGAGAGAGAGAGAGAGAGAGAGAGAGAGAGAGAGAGAGAGAGAGAGAGAGAGAGATTAAACAACTTTTCAGGAAAATAGGAAGAACGTACTCATGTACCCTAAGGATATATATATATATATATATATATATATATATATATATATATATATATATATATATATATATATATATCTATATATATATAATATATATATATATATATATATTATTATATATTATATATTATTATTATTATTATTATTATTATTATTATTATTATTATTATTTATTATTATTTTATAGTATTATTATTATTATTATTATTATTATTATTATTATTATTATTATTATTATTATTATTATTATTATTATATATTATTATTATTATTACTTATTGATATTGTTTTTGCTGATATCCCTATTAATGTCTGTTTTTGTGCTATTGATCTCTCAATTGTCGGTATTGCCAATATTGCCATTGCTTTTATCATTATTGCTGATATTACTGATATCATTGTTGTTGTTTTGTTATATATTATTATTATTATTTATATATTATTAATTATTATTATTATTATATTATTATTATTAATTATTATTATTATTATATTATTATTATTATTATTATTATTATTATTATTATTATTATTATTATTATTATTATTATTATTATTATTATTATTATTATTATTATTATTATTATATTATTATATTATTTTATTATTATTATTATTATTATTACTATTGATATTGTTTTTGCTGATATCCCTATTAATGTCTGTTTTTGTGCTATTGATCTCTCAATTGTCGGTATTGCCAATATTGCCATTGCTTATTATCATACTATATTATTATTATTATTATTATTATTATTATTATTATTATTATTAATTATAAT
This sequence comes from Armadillidium nasatum, assembly GCA_009176605.1. NCBI lineage: Eukaryota > Metazoa > Arthropoda > Malacostraca > Isopoda > Armadillidiidae > Armadillidium > Armadillidium nasatum. The sequence continues at coordinate 15,124 of SEYY01018663.1, read as the reverse complement.
TTATTATAATTATTATTATATATTATATATATATAATTATAATTATTATTATTTTATTATTATTATTATTGCTATTATTACTATTATTATTATTATTATTATTATTATTATTATTATTATTATT
>SEYY01018662.1:42500-43660 GCA_009176605.1 Armadillidium nasatum | reverse complement strand
ATTATATATATATATATATATATATATATATATATATATATATATATATATATATATATATATATATATATATATATATATATATATATATATATATATATATATATATTATTAAAGCCTACTATTTCACTTATAGACGAAAATATACAAACTTTTTAATTTTCTGTACGAAGAATCGAATCCTGACCCCTTGCATTGGTAAGACAGAGCGTTACCACCACTCCACGAAGGCCATCTCAAAGGACTTCCCCGACCGAATTCTGGCACAGCTCAATGGGTTCATCCTCTTTCCTCTTTCTTTCACAACTATTTTATATTCAACTAATAAAGTCTACTATTTCACTCATAGACTAAAATCTACAAACTCTAAAGTCTGTGGTGTCTGTCATGGGGTGGTGGTAAAACTCTGTCTTGCCAACCTAAGAGATCAGAATGCGATTCCTCGTACAGCAGACTTCAAAAGAGTGCATATTTTAGCCTATGAGTGAGTTAGTAGACTTTAATAATCGAATATATTATAGTCTATGAGAGAAAGAGGATAGAAAATGACCCTGCTGCCCTGTTTCAGAATTCGGTCGGGGGAGTCCTTTGAGATTGCCTGCATCACAGTTGTTCATCAGACATATATTCGATATATTCATATATAAAGTCTTTAAGGGAGGTGTCTGAGATCTCTCTCAGTAAAGGAAAAGTTAAGAAGTCTACATGAAACCCATCATTTAAGGAGAAGTGCAGATCGTAATTAAATAAAGTTGAGACTTAAATCGAAATATTGTTGAAAAGATGGGAAAGAAAGATCCGTAGATAAAAATGAAAAGAATATTTGTCTCAGATTTTGTCCCTAGAGAAATTATAATAACGAAGATAACGAAGATAACGCTTACATCTGGAGTTAGAGAGTTGGATTCAATATTTTAAAATGTTTGATAAGTAGAATAGCATGGTCCGTCCTCAATGGACAGTTTATGCGACGTAAGAATTTTAAAATAATAGATTTGTAAGGGTCAATTCAGACTTTAGAAGGAGAATGGTATCGGTAAAAATCAGGTATCGTATATCATATATATATATATATATATATATATATATATATATATATATATATATATATATATATATATATATATATATATATATATATATATATATATATATATATA
>SEYY01018662.1:27500-37500 GCA_009176605.1 Armadillidium nasatum | reverse complement strand
ATATATATATATATATATATATATATATATATATATATATATATATATATATATATATATATATATATATATATATATATATATATATATATATATATATATATATATATATATATATATATATATATATATATATATATATATATATATATATATATATATATATATATATATATATATATATATATATATATATATATATATATATATATATATATATATATATATATATATATATATATATATATATATATATATATATATATTAACTTTCTTGCCTTTGACCACCTCTTTGTTAGAAGCGGGCTACCCCAAAGAATTTGGCCACTAAAGCAGGTTTAAGAGAGTAGTCCTCCAGGGAAGTAATAGTTTGATTGTAGTTTGATTTTAGTTAGCGTCAATAGTTCAGTAGTAGTTTTTTGGGTTGGTGAGAAACAGTTTGGCTGTAGTGAGATTTATTTATTTTGTGTCGGTATTCTTTAGAGGGGGTGAGGGGTGGGGTGGATAGTGACAGGAGTAAAGTCACAACAATAATTGTAGGAGTTTTCAATTTTAAAGTTTAGGGGTCGTTTTGAGGGTGAAATTTCTGGTTGACGATTTTGGAGTAAGGCGTTGTTTAAGTCTACGGAGATTACTTTTTGGGATATCTGTTGATGAATGTGTTTTATGATAGAGGTGTTTGAAGGTGGAGCTAGAGAGTGTTTTCAACATTCGAATAGTTAATGTTAGTTAAGATAGTTAAGTTTTTTTTTTTTACATAGCCACTGATTATAATAAATGAGGAAACAGGAATGGGTAGGTTTGTATATGAAGAAGTTATAAAAATTGAGTGAGATAACAGCAACCCATGGTACTCCGTTATTACATTTATATGTTCTGAATGAATAGTGACTCTGGATGACAATGCCAGTGTTGTCAAAGAGAAAATATGTTAATAATGTTTTACTCCTGGATAGGAAGAGTTTTGTTTTAAGTTTATTAAGAGATGGCTAGGGACTGTATCAAATGCCTTGTTAATCTTCATCAGCTACAGGAAGTCTGTAAACGATGAGATTTTTGGTTAAGGCTGAGGAGAATGTGTTGCAAGTCTGTGAGGTGTGTGGTGATAGATAAATTTTTAGGAAGCGATGTTTTGTTAGAAAAATAATTATATGAGATCACAGACCTAAAAGATGAGAGTTTGAAATATGGTATATATATACTATATATAGATTATATATATATATATATATATATATATATATATATATATATATATATATATATATATATATATATATATATATATATATATATATATATATATATATATATATATATATATATATATATATATATATATATATATATATATATATATATATATATATATATATATATATATATATATATATATATATATATATATATATATATATATATATATATATATATATATATATATATATATATATATATATATATATATATATATATATATATATATATATATATATATATATATATATATATATATATATATATATATATATATATATATATATATATATATATATATATATATATATATATATATATATATATATATATATATATATATATATATATATATATATATATATATATATATATATATATATATATATATATATATATATATATATATATATATATATATATATATATATATATATATATATATATATATATATATATATATATATATATATATATATATATATATATATATATATATATATATATATATATATATATATATATATATATATATATATATATATATATATATATATATATATATATATATATATATATATATATATATATATATATATATATATATATATATATATATATATATATATATATATATATATATATATATATATATATATATATATATATATATATATATATATATATATATATATATATATATATATATATATATATATATATATATATATATATATATATATATATATATATATATATATATATATATATATATATATATATATATATATATATATATATATATATATATATATATATATATATATATATATATATATATATATATATATATATATATATATATATATATATATATATATATATATATATATATATATATATATATATATATATATATATATATATATATATATATATATATATATATATATATATATATATAATATATATATATATATATATATATATATATATATATATATATATATATATATATATATATATATATATATATATATATATATATATATATATATATATATATATATATCCTACAGTTGGTAGTTTGTTTTGTTCAATATCATTTTATAGAGTGATGGGGGAGTTAATTTCTTAGGAAAAATTTGGATTAAAAAATTTGAAGCAGCAACGGAGGATATATTTTTTAGTTGCCTTTTGCAAGAATTTATTAAAATAAATACTACTTTGGTAGGGAAGTAAAATTCTTGGTTTGGAAGGTGTAGAGGTTTTGTTCTAAAAAGTCTATGCATGCAGTCAGTTTGTTCTTTTATAGTTTACATAAATTTATTTATATCGCAATATGGTCATATATATATATATATATATATATATATATATATATATATATATATATATATATATATATATATATATATATATATATATATATATATATATATATATATATATAATTTCTAATCTGCTATTGTGGCCTCGAACCCTGACCTTTCAGATGGCAAGCAAACGCACTATCCACCACACCACGAAGGTACAAAAGGAAAGTCTCATTTGAGAAAGCTCATCATCACCTGTCATGATGACAATCTCAAAGGACCTCCCCGACCTCACTCGGATGGGGTGTGACGTGTCAGTTACTATCCCCATAAACCTACAGAAACATACGTACGTATGAAGACCACAATACACCGCGGAATAAAATTTTACAATTTCTAGCAGATTAGAAATTGTAAAATTGTAAAATTTTATTCCACGGTGTATTGTGGTCTCATATATATATATATATATATATATATATATATATATATATATATATATATATATATATATATATATATATATATATATATATATATATATATATATATATATATATATATATATATATATATATATATATATATATATATATATATATATATATATATATATATATATATATATATATATATATATATATATATATATATATATAATATATATATATATATATATATATATATATATATATATATATATGCTACAGTATGCGACGATATTATACCTGAGAAAAGAGGGTAGCTTCTACTAGTAAAGACGTTATTGAAACGACAATTCTTTCATTAAAATCTTCAATGGGAAAATAGAAAGGAAGATATCCAATTATGAGTAAAATCAAAGTCGGAACATACGTGTTCGTGATGTAGAATGAAGACAAGCTGTCGAACTTCATTTCAAACCAGTTGATTTTCGCTTGTTCCCTGCGAATATGTGTGGATTATCGTCGAGTTACATTAGTTTATATATATATATATACATATATATATATATATATATATATATATATATATATATATATATATATATATATATATATATATATATATATATATATATATATATATATATATATATATATATATATATATATATATATATATATATATATATATATATATATATATATATATATATATATATATATATATATATATATATATATATATATATATATATATATATATATATATATATATATATATATATATATATATATATATATATATATATATATATATATATATATATATATATATATATTATATATATATATATATATATATATATATATATATATATATATATATATATATATATATATATATATATATATATATATATATATATATATATATATATATATATATATATATATATATATATATATATATATATATATATATATATATATATATATATATATATATATATATATATATATATATATATATATATATATATATATATATATATATATATATATATATATATATATATATATATATATATATATATATATATATATATGAACATACATTGATTATCGTCATAAGTTTGGGACCTCGAACATAAAACTGTAGTTGTCTTCTGACCCCGTGAAATTTGGCTCCATCTTCTATAGGGGAGAGAATAACGAAGCTTTCCAGACCATTTTGAAGCATTAAAATCTTCGGAAAAGAAATGAAAATCTGTTAATGGGACTCCTCGGTTTGCTTGAGGTGAAATTTTTGGTAATATAATATACATATTCATTATATAAAATAATACTTCTTTAATAAAAAGAGTAATATATATATATAATATATATATATATATATATATATATATATATATATTATATATATATATATATATATATATATATATATATATATATATATATATATATATATATATATATATATATATATATATATATATATATATAATATATATAATAATATATAATATATATATATATATATATATATATATATATATATATATATATATATATATATATATATATATATATATATATTATATATATATATATATATATATATATATATAAACTTACAAATTTGCATTTCTGAGAGTTGAAAGGAAACAAAGAGAGGTCGAAAAGACAATAAGTTGTTAGTATAAATTTGTGTTGCAATACAAGATCATTTTCGCTTCCCAAGAAAATTTCTTCTATAAATATAATTATTCTAAATGTACTTAAAGATACTTTAAGTATATTCTAATTATACTTAAGGATAATCCAATTAAAATTTAACATGCTTAAATAAAAACTCTAGATTTCGTAACCAAAATATTTTGAAAGTATTCAGGTAAAAAACTGATTAATGAAAAAAATCAAATTCAGACGTATTTGTAAAAGCAGAAATTATTGAATTTAGTGTTGGATTTGCTCATAGTGTATTTAACTATAGTCAAAGTGTATTTTCAAACTATAAATTAAAAGGATCAACTATTCTATCAAGGATAAAGAAAGCATTTCTTTGGACTGGAATATTTCATCATAATTTAGTGTTGGTGACTCTTTTCTCTCAAATCTCATTCGCACATAAAATTTCTTTTTGTATATTTCAAAAGTACAGATAACAGCCAATATCCCTTCCTTTAAAACTTTGCAAATACACATATTTAGTTCATACATTTCTAAGAATGGCGATTAATGAAGCTAGGAAGCCCCTCGTAAGGTCCTATGCCATTATCACTTTATGAAGTGAAGCCTCTGGTTGTAAGTATGGTGTTGTTAGGCCAATTCTGGTTTATTCTGGTGCACGATTCGAGTAGGTGAGGGTTCTGAAGGTAAACCCTAGTCTGCTCACTTCAATGTTTATATTTTCTTTGAAAGACTAATGCTGTGTTTACGTTGGTAACATCTTTGAGCTCACGAACTTTCTAATCTGTGGTTTCTGATATATTATAAATCTACGGTTATATTTTTTTGTACTCTTATTTTAGTTCCAAACTTTACAATCCAAAATCCTTCAGTTACAAACTATCATTTGGAACCTACTTCCATATCATTTATTTCCCTGTACATTCTAATCGACTACAATTTCTGGCTATTGATAGACCTGGCGAACTCGTCTTCCACTTCTCTTTCCCTAAAATCCATGAATATTTAGTACCGTTCCAGATACTCTCTCTGCTCATCTTGGATGTAAGCTAAAATGTTTCTTCTTTTGTTAACTTTTAATATGATATTTTGCAATGTTGACTTATTAACACTTCTAAATTACGCTACGGAGTACTTCAGAACTCCTCCTCTTATATCAGGTGGGATCAGATTCTTAGCTCAAATTTTTTAAAGTTACAAATCTCAGACACATCCTCTCCAGCTTCGCCTCCTGAAACCAGTTTCAAGGCTTAGACTAGTCTAATACTAATGAAAATGTAAGTAGATAATCATTTTTATTTTTATTTTCTTTTATTTTTATTTTTTATTATTTTGTGGGAACGATGTTTTCTTACCTTACTCTGGTTATTACTAATTAATTACATTTCTATCTCTGAATTTTTTAATAACATAGTACATTGACAGATTCTATGATTTAGCTCTAATATGCAAAACTTAAGTTAATAATAATAATAATAATAATAATAATAATAATAATAATAATAATAATAATTTTTCAATTTCAATTTTAATATTTTATTCAGAGGCATAATTACAGATAATACAGTTTTTTAGTGGGTCCTATTCTACTAGATACAATATTAATAATTAATTAGATGTACAGTGCTCCGAAAAGGGGGTACTAAGGGGATACACATTGGTTTCCATTGAACCCCAAAGTTTAGTTGATAAATAGTTCATCAATATATTTTAAAAACCTTTAATATACAAATATGATGCAAAAATATAATGAGCAATAATAAATATTGTAATAGAAAATAATAATAATAATAATAATAATAGTAATAATAATAATAATAAAAGCTAGTAACAATAATACCAAAAATAATGTCAATTAATAGTAATAGTGATAGTGGCTAATAATGGTAACAATAATGAAATTAACGACAACAAAAATAAAAACAATGAAAATGATATCAATAATAATAATAATAATAATAATAATAATAATAATAATAATAATAATAATAATGACAATAACAATAATAATAACAATAATAGTAGTAATTATAATAGATACCATCTCCAGCATTAATACTAGAAAATAGCACAGCATTTCTATTTGTGTATGATGCTGCTAGGATTATACAGCATTAATAATAACAATATTAATACAAACAATAATAATAAAAATAATAACAATAATAATAAGAACATTAATAATAGAAGTAATAATAATAATAATAATAATAATAATAATAATAATAATAATAATAATAATAATAATAATATATAATAATAATAATAATAATAATAATAATAATAATAATAATAAAAATAATAATAATAATAATAATAATAATAATAATAATAATAATAATAATAATAATAATAATAATAATAATAACAGTAATAGTGATAATGATAATAATAATAATAATAGTGATAATGATAAATGCAATATAATGATGATAATATAATAATAATAATAATAATAATAATAATAATAATAATAATAATAATAATAATAATAATAATAATAATATTAATAATAATAGTAATAACTGTAAAAAAAAACAATATTTAATAAGGGCTATGTATTAAAGGAAGTAATAAAAATTTACCGTTCACTTACCTCTGAGAATATTTTCGTCATTGTCATCAATGGAAGGTGCGTTTTTCCTAACAAAGACTGACCTGCTTAAAAATTGTATGTCACTGCTGATTTCTTCATCACCAAGAAAGAAGTATTGTGGAGTCCAAGGAAGATCACGATCTTCGGTTACGTTTAAATGTTCTTCTTCTCTTAGATTTTTAAAAGTTAGACGTGAATCTCTCCAAATCATTGTAAGAGACATTTCTATCGAGAATGTGAATTCTTTTATATCGATCTTCTTAATCGCAAAAATATCAAAGTAAAACTTAATTGGCGTTTTATTTTTCTTGTTTACTCTCGGTGGAGGAGCAATGTTTGAATATTCAGTTGGTTTAATTAAAGACTTACAATCTATTTCATCGGAGTTATCAGAACAGTCTGACTCAAAGTCACATCTTTCCTTTAAGCTGACACAAGTTCCGTCATTACAAGTAAATTGGTGGTCACTGCAAATAGTTAACACGAAATCAACGTGTGAAGTTTCACAATTGTCGTCATGAAGTGTCCAACTATTTTTACCAACTGGGAGATGGTTTTTATATTTCAATTTCATTTCCCCGAAAATGTCAGGAACATCCAATCGAAAAAGTTTCCAGAACCCAAAATTAGTAGATTCTTCCGAATCTGGTGGAATGTATTTAATAAATGAATATTTTTCTCCGAAGAAATAATATGTGTCACCTTCTACTGTGAAAAAATAATATCTATCTAACTGAGAATTTAAGCATAATCCTCTTAAATGCAGTTTTTGAGTCTGTTCAAAATAGCATGTGACACAATTATGAACTCCACAAGGTACTATTTTCCAACCTCCTTGCCAGTGGTGTAATGCAGATTTGTCTCCATAAATTACGGTACATAATGGTCTAACTTTACTTCCGAAAATAAATTTGACATTGTGATACCCCAATATTTGACTTGATTTATAATGTTGCAAAGAAAGTTCTGTTTTGTTACTAATTAGAGCTCTGGAGCCAATCCAAACATGACCCATATATACGCTTTTACATTTATGAATGTTCTCTGATACAAATGAGGAGATTTTTTTGTTATTTTCCGAGTTTTCAGGAACATAAAGTGCTCCTCCCAAAGAATGACAGAGGGTTACGGCATCATTAAAAGATTTTGTTCTCGGACTCGAAAAGAAAAAATCGTCAATATTATAGCAATATAAAATTCTAGAACTTTCATTTTCTAGCACAACTACATTTTTCATTAGAAAATCATTTTCCAGATTCCGAAAAATCACAAACAGAATGTCTCTTATCAATTTTAAAATTCGAAGAACAATTTACAAAACTCGAAAGTTCCTCTTCAGTCATCAGTCTGTCATACATAAAAAATTCACTCATATAACCTCGAAAGCTTTGCAGTCTATTGAAGCCTCCGTCTTTAAATATCTTGCTCTTGTCCAATATATAGAGACCCATTTGATCCTACATGAATTGATTTCATTTATGAAATATGTATTTAAGTGTAGTCCATTTTGCATCATAATAACACCGTTTACAAGATCGACTGAAAAACACACTGAACAGTTTTTCTTAACTTCCTTCTGATAATCAAGGTGCATTTTCAAAGATCCCTTACAACAATCTAATATAAAGTAATCTTCTTCAATTGCTGTAATATATATATATATATATATATATATATATATATTATATATATATATATATATATATATATATATATATATATATATATATATATATATATATATATATATATATATATATAAAGGGTGGTTAAATTTTAAGGGCCGATGTTGATTTTGAATAAAACACAAATTACTTAGGAATTTATTGTCATTTCTTTTTATTATGATAATATGGTATGGTTCAATTATGTATGGAACAAAATATCGGCCAAATGGCCGCCGCGACCTCGGCGGCACACCTCCATCCGATGGTCCAAATTTTCGATGACGCTGAGGCATAATTGGGGTTCTATGCCGTTAATGTGCCGAATTATCTCATCCTTTAGCTCTTGAATTGTTTGCTGGCTTATCGACGTACACCTTTTCTTTCAAATAACCCCAAAGAAAGAAGTCCAACGGTGTCAAATCACATGATCTTGGCGGCCAATTGACATCGCCACCACGTGAGATAACACGGCCATTGAATTTGTCGCGCAAAATAGCCATTGTTTCGTTAGCTGTGTGGGCAAGTGGCACCGTCCTGTTGAAACCACATATCGTCCACATCCATACCTTCCAATTCGTGCCATAAAAAGTTCGTTATCATCTCACGATAGCGAACACCATTCACAGTAACTGCCTGACCGGCCTCATTTTGGAAAAAATACGGCCCGATGATGCCGCCAGCCCATAAACCACACCAAACAGTCACTCTTTGTTGGTGCATTGGTTTTTCGACAATCACTCTTGGATTAGCATTCGCCCAAATGCGGCAATTCTGCTTATTGACGAATCCACTGAGGTGAAAATGTGCCTCATCACTGAAGATGATTTTCCTCGAAAATTGATCATCCACTGTTGCCATTTCTTGCCACCATTCTGACCATTGACGACGTTTTGTATGTTAAAGAGGCTTTAGTTCTTGAGTCAATTGCACCTTGTAAGCGTTTAAATGCAAGTCTTTATTCATAATGTTCATCAACGACGAGCGTGAGAGGTGCAATTGTTGGGCACGACGACGAGTTGAAGTGGATGGCTCCTCAGCCACACTATC
>SEYY01018662.1:7500-20000 GCA_009176605.1 Armadillidium nasatum | reverse complement strand
TAGAAGAAGGGAGTGTGTTCCAGACTTTACCAGTAGAGTACATGTAAGATTGAGCATAGCGGTTAAGTCTATGGTCAGAGAGTTGGACAGAGAAATTATGAGACTGTGTAGAAAGTCGAGTCGCACGAGCCCTTCTCAGTGGAGGAGGTATGCGACGAGAGAGAGAGTTCATAAGAGCAGTGTCCATTGTAATAGCGATAGTTTAGAGAGAGTGACGCAACAATTCGACGGGCAGATTGGAGAAAATCAGTGAGAGCAGGAGAGTTGATAAGACGAAAAGCCCTAGACTCCACCTTTTCCAGGAAAGCTGTGTGAGTGGAACCACCCCAGATGTGTGAGTCTATGCCTACAATTGTATTTTCTACTAAAGATATCATTTCAGCTCTCCTAGAGCTTAGCACTAAGAAGACGTACTGTCCTGACGATATCCCTCCTATGGTTCTCAAAACTTGTGTTCCTGAGCTTGTACCCTGCCTTGGTAAACTATTTCATCTCTATCTTTTTACTTCAACCTTCTCGACTTGCTGGAAACGTGACCTCATTCAGTCTGTGCCGAAGAAAGGGGTCCACATTCAACCCTCCAACTACCGTTCCATTTCCTTAACCTTCGTTCTTTTTAAAGTTTTCGAATCTATCTTTAACAGGAAGATTTGGAAACATCTCAATTCTTCAAATCTTATCTCTGATCGCCTGTATGACTTTCGTAAGAAACACTCTACTGGTGATCTTCTTTCCCTTCTCTCTGACTCTTGGTCTTCCGCTCTATGCGCTGGACATTTTGAAAGTTTTGATAGGGTCTAGTACAAAGCTTTGATTTCTAAATTTCCCTCTTTCGAAATCTATCCTTCTCTCTGATTTTCTTTCCGGTCTTTCAATAGCTGCTGTTGTAGACAGCCACACTTCATCCTTTAAATATATGAATAATGGTGTTCCTCAGTATTCTCTCCTATCCCTAACACTTTTCCACTTTTCGTTAATTATCTTCTCTCTATCACTTAATTTCCTATCTACTCCTGTGATGATGACTCCACCTTTCATTACTCCTTTCAGTTTGAAAGGAACAGTTAATAGACGCTAGAATGGTGGCCTTGGAGCAACAAACCCCTGATCTTTCTCGCATTTAAAATTGACTCAACACAATCTTCCACACAACTATAAGATCTTCTTCGAAAACAGACAGCTCAAGCCTTCATCTGTCTTTAATATTCTCGGTGTTTCTTTCTCTCGTGATCTTTCTTGGAAGGATCACATTACCTTTCTTTCTAAACAAGCTTCTAAGAGGTTGAGGTGTTCTGTTGCGCCTTCGTGATTTTTTTATGTCAATCCAGTTGCTTACTCTTTATAGGCGTGTTCTTCTCCCATGTATGGAGTACGCCTCACACATCTGGGATGGTTCCACTCACGCACTTCTCCTTGACAAGGTAGAGTCTATGGCTTTTCGTCTTAACAACTCTTCCATTCTTACTAATTCTCTCCAACCTCTTTCTGCCCGTCGAACTGTTGCGTTACTCACTCTATACTATTGCTAGTACAATGGACACAGCTCTTCTCAACTCTCCCGTTGTATTTCTGATCTACTGAGAAGTGCTGATGCAATACTCCTTTCTACCCAGTCTTATCCTTTCTCTGTCCAACTATCTGACCCCAGACTTAACCACTATGCATAATCTTATATCTGTTCTACTGGTAAAGTCTACAACACACTCCCTTTTCCTGTTTTCACAACTTCTTTTGATTTGCACACTTTCAAGAGCCGTGCATTGGGGCAGTTGACGTTTATTGATTAGGTCCCGGTATTACCCCCAACTCTGGTGGAAATTAGGAGGCTCTTGTTCTTTACCCACCAGAGGAGAGTATATATATATATATATATATATATATATATATATATATATATATATATATATATATATATATATATATATATATATATATATATATATATATATATATATATATATATATATATATATATATATATATATATATATATATATATATATATATATATATATATATATATATATATATATATATATATATATATATATATATATATATATATATATATATATATATATATATATATATATATATAATATATATATATATATATATATATATATATATATATATATATATATATATATATATATATATATATATATATATATATATATATATATATATATATATATATATATATATATATATATATATATAGAAGCAAAGATAGATAGAAGTTAAGAGAGGTGATAATAAATTTTGCTGAATAGCTAAATGAGGAGGGATTGAGCGTGAATGTGGAAAAGATAGAGCAGTTAATAGTTAGTAGGGAGGGGGAGGGAGAGGAGCTTCTACTGAAAAAACAGGGTGGAAGAGAGATGTTAGTATTTGTGAGGAACATTCACAAGGGAATGGAGAAATACGCTGAAAATCACCAAGAGGATTGAGAAATTCAGAAGATTGGTGAGGGTGCAAAACAATTCTTGGTCGACAGAAGAATGGATATAGCAGTAAAGAAAGTAATTTTTTAAAGTACTCTGACCCCATTTCTATTTTTTGGGGCAAAGTTTGGAGTACGACAACAAAAGAAGAAAGCAGAATTCATGCAGCAGAGAAGAGGGTTCTGATGTTGATGGTGGGAAGGAAAAGGAGGGAGAGGATAAGAAGCGAAAGAATTAGAGAAAATATAAGGGTTGGACCAATTACTCATAAAATCGGGATTTGAGATGGTTGAGACACGTGTGGAGGATTTCGAAGGGGAGAGCGGCTAGAGGGAGGTGAGAGTGGATGCCAAGAGGAAGAAGACCGAGAGGAAAACGCAGGAAGAGAAGGGTTTGAGTCAGTTGGGGATTCACTGAGGAGACATCAACTGCCTACGGTGCAACAGTTGATGGAAGATGGAATTTTTAAGACAGATCAGATGAAGACGAACGCTGACTACGGCTGACAGGCCCCAAGAGCCTTACTGGGATTGGATATATATATATATATATATATATATATATATATATATATATATATATATATATATATATATATAATATATATATATATATATATATATTTTATTTAAAAGTTCAGAATTGGTATCGGTCAATTTGAAAGTCTTGGTAACGGTATCGGTAAAAATTTTGTAATCGCTCCATCCCTATATATATATATATATATATATATATATATATATATATATATATATATATATATATATATATATATATATATATATATATATATATATATATATATATATATATATATATATATATATATGACGGTCAGATACTTAAAGATATCAACCGTCGCTATAGATGTTAGTTGAGAAAATACAAAATACAAACACCTGAAAATTACTTCTTAATGTCCAGGCCAGTAATTGAAAAATCGAGGACAATGAATAATATAAAGCAGTTTCTTCTCATTTCAGTAATTCTAATGAGTAATCGATATATATCGCTAACTTAATGATAATTTCTTATATATATCAAATTTCTTATATATAATTCAAATGTATAAAATTGTTTACATTGGTTTTAAATCTAAGGGAGTCCTACCTATTATGTAAACTGTATATTATTTGATAATAAGAAATAGTATGTGAGTTCATTACCAAAATGTAGGCGTTAAAATTATTAAAACAAAGATATTATTATACGATATTTATATCATATTTATTTTTACTAATTCTTTTCGCAAATATAAAGTCAAAAGCAAAGCAAATATTTTGAGTTTAGCAATTAAACTTATTTTATTCAATGAAAACCTAATAACATGATTATAAAATATAACTATATTATATTTAATTGATGTAAACTGAAATCTTTTAAAGAAAAAGAAAGAAAAAATTATTGGAAAGCAAATGAAAATTTCTTTTTAAAGAAAGTTTTCGAACAGATTCAATAATTAAGAAATCTGAGTTCTTGATTTTTTGGGTTTGTTTCACCAAGAATTGTAAAATGTTTCTCTTTTTTGGGATTTATATATATATATATATATATATATATATATATATATATATATATATATATATATATATATATATATATATATATATATATATATATATATATATATATATATAATAATAATAATAATAATAATAATAATAATAATAATAATAATAATATTTGTAGGAAAATTATCAGTTGCTCTATCTAAATTTTTAGATATGGTCATCTCGGTTATAACATCTGTGCACTACGAGGGACCCTTTCTGTCAAAGGAATAAGAATTTCAAAGAAATCAAAGAAATTCAACCGTGATTTCGGTCAACTATCTGCTCCTTAATCCCAAAAACAATTTATTACG
The DNA here is from genome assembly GCA_009176605.1 of Armadillidium nasatum. Taxonomy (NCBI): domain Eukaryota; kingdom Metazoa; phylum Arthropoda; class Malacostraca; order Isopoda; family Armadillidiidae; genus Armadillidium; species Armadillidium nasatum. The sequence goes on along the minus strand of SEYY01018662.1, from coordinate 15,689 downwards.
ATATTGCAGAAGACCTGAAGAGATAAAGAAGGATACAGAGATAAGATGATTATTAGAGGAACCTAGAGGCAGAAAAAGTGTAAGGAGAAGGATTGACAAGAAAGTTGGGTGCGTGTCCTTGATGATCTGAGGTACAAGTTAGGAGTTGTACCATCTACTCAAGATTGTTTTGCATAGAGAAATAAAGCGTTTTTATAAGCTATATTTTGAATACTAGAGGAAATCCATTGGTCCTGGTGAAAACTAGAGAAACCACTAGAAGTGAAAGTATTCTTCTGACTTCATCTTCATTTTAGATTTAAAACTTCTTTGCAGTATTAGGTTTGTAAACAATATTTTAGTACACGAATGCATTGATGGGAATATTCATAGAGAGTAACTAAAGTATAAAAATAAATTGGTTATCATTCTACGTTAATCTCGGTGCCTATTTTTTTTTTTTTTTTTTTGAAAAAAAGATGATAACCACATAGTAGAGAAATGGAGAAATAAAAACTATTTTCAAATGGTTATTTTATTGTTTTATTTTTTTTATTCTTTACATTTTTTCTTTTATAAATCATCTCTTATTTTAAAACACACACACACACACCATTTCTACTTTAATAACACGTAATAAAAGATTAAATAACACAATTTTGAAATAAAATAAATAACTTTTCTTTTAAAAAATATAACAATAGTACATTTTTTAAATACAAATCCTACCATGACACATAAGCTTATTAATATATGAAAGTACAACGTGAAAAAAGTTTATACTTGTAATACTCTTTTAGAAATCACTGGACAAAAGTTGTCCAAACCTGATTTAAAGAGGAGAAAATACCTTACCGCAAACATTGATTGTATTAAAAAAAAAAAGCTATTATTTTGTACCATATAAGGCGAATTAAGCCTATAGTTGTAATTATTTAAATATTGAAAAACAATATAATGATTCAAATTCCCAAATTTGGGAACAAAGACAGCTGAACACAAATGCTCGAATAAATACGTATCATCTCGTATAATAATTATTTTAGAGTATTATTAAGAGAAGGTAAAATCATGTTTCCTTCAGTGTTCATCACCAACCCCTGTTCTGCTATTCTTCTAAATAAGATTGCCGGATTAAACGTTCAGTCCTTCATATTTAAGTGGAGTCCTGGTCGATATTACAATCTCTGTTTAAAGAAGTTTTACTTTAATTCTTAGTTGAAGAACACTCTCTCTCTCTCTCTCTCTCTCTCTCTCTCTCTCTCTCTCTCTCTCTCTCTCTCTCTCTCTCTCTCTCTCTCCAGAGAATTCTTTTTCAGTCAGATATCAGAGAAATATATTTTTTTATCACGATTCACTGGCAGGGCACTGATTTTCAAGGAGGGGACATAATAAAAACATTAATGGAAACCCGCACAAACCCAAGTCTAACGCATATCCTTAAGGTAAGCGCAAACAGAGGAAGATTAAATACAGTAGAAAAATAGAAGTTGGTAGGGAGATTCACAGAACAGAGGTGGCTGGAAAGGATCGACCACAGCGAGCAAGCTTTGAGTTTGCAACACTCACAGGGTGACGCAATGGAGGTGGAATGCGAGATGTTTATTACTTCTGTTTTCTAATACGCTTTTAGCATGTCTTATATCTTAAATAGTTATTTTTACTCGTACAATCTTTTCAAATAAGCTAAACACGAGTACTCTCATTCAAACAGTATATATATATATATATATATATATATATATATATATATATATATATATATATATATATATATATATATATATATATATATATATATATATATATATATATATATATATATAGAGAGAGATAGAGAGAGAGAGAGAGAGAGAGAGAGAGAGAGAGAGAGAATATCTTGTAAATATTTGGGTTACTCTTTTATTCTGGACACTATGACCATATGGGCAACACTAAAAATTGAAACAATCAAAGGAATAAAAATTTTGCCCAAATAATTGAGGTTTTCAGCAATGAAGACGTTCTTGAGAAATCCTTGTGGTAATTCGCAATTTACAAGGCTTTTCACTCTTGAAATCTTAAACAGAAAAATAATAAGTTTTTTTTTTTTTTAAAAAAAAATTTTTTTTTTTTTTTTTTTTTTTTTTTTTTTTTTTTTTTTTTTTTTTTTTTTTATAAAAGATGAAATTTTAAAATTTTAAATAAATTTAAACTTACCTGTTTATTCTTTCTCAGGTAATTTATCCAGGTAAGAAGAAGAGAGACACAAAATATGATAACGATACAGAACAAACACCAAATGTCGATCAATTTCATGTAAGCAGATTTGGGTACTGTGTTTGACAACTGAATTTGATGTAGGGTATATATATATATATATATATATATATATATATATATATATATATATATATATATATATATATATATATATATATATATATATATATATATATATATATATATATATATATATATATATATATATATATATAGGGTGTTGCAAAATTTAACAGTGAGTAGGGAAGGACAAAATAGGCACATTTTATGTTAGACACATATGTTACTAAATGCATATTTTAATAAATAATGCGCATAAATTTCAAGAATAGGAATACGATATAAAATCAAACACCATTTGGCAAACTTAGCATTTATTGTTCACAACCATTATTTATAATAAATGTTCGAATAAACATCAATGCGCATACGATACCTACGTCGTAATGACTGTCGTATGTTTTCGAAGGGCCTTGGCACCTCGGCAATATCTGCATAATCCATTGCAATTCTTGCTACAAGATCCTCTTCTGATTCGACAAGTGCGTCATAAATGAGACTCCTCATGTACCCCCAATAACAGAAATCAAGATGATTCATATCTGGGGACTTTGCAGGCTAGGACATGGACTATTTCGTCCGATTCATCGATTTGGAAATTAAACGTCGAAGTAATTTCTTACGCCAAGTTAAAAATGTGCCTAATTTGTCCTGTAAAATTTTGCAACACCCTGTATATTATAAGTAAACCTAATGATACTCTTATAAAATAAAATTATTATATACTAGTAAGAATAAAGCATTATAGTGCCTGTTGATAAATTGTGCAAAACATAGCTGCCAAATTTAAACATGTTCTGTGAAACAGAATAAGAAACAATCGTGGGAAGAACACAACACAAATTAGTTTCAATATGTAATTTACAGTGAAATAGAGTCTGGATTTAGGATACAATGTATTTAGGTTTTATTTTTGCTTGTAAAATTCAACTAGAACTAATTTGATTTTTGAAAATATTTTTCAAATAGAAATCTTTCTTGTTTAAATAATTATACATATGAGAACCTTTTTATAACTTCATTATTCCATTTAATATAAATGAATAATGTTTAGACCCATAGCAAAAATATTCCTATTTATTTATCGCTGCGTTGCCAAAAAAAAAATTAATGAAATAAATAAACAAAATAATAAAAAATAATAAGATCGTTTAATTACTTGCATTTTGTTTCATATATATATTATATATATATATATATATATATATATATATATATATATATATATATATATATATATATATATATATATATATATATATATATATATATATATATATATATATATATATATATATATATATATATATATATATATATATATATATATATATATATATATATATATATATATATATATATATATATATATATATATATATATATATATATATATATATATATATATATATATATATATATATATATATATATATATATATATATATATATATATATATATATATATATATATATATGACAAGTAGCTCTTGACAGAACAATACCTGAGAAAAGAAGGTAGCTTCTACCAGTAAAGACGTTATTGAAACGACAATTCTTTCATTAAAATCTTCAATGAAAAAATAGAAAGGAAGATATCCAATTATGAGTAAAATCAAAGTCGGAACATACGTGTTCGTGATGTAGAATGAAGACAAGCTCTCGAACCTCATTTCAAACCAATTGATTTCTCTTGTTCCCTGAGAATATATGTGGAGTTTTCGTCATGTTAGTAACGTATACCCTTATATATATATATATATATATATATATATATATATATATATATATATATATATATATATATATATATATATATATATATATATATATATATATATATATATATATATATATATATATATAATAATATAATAATAATAATAATAATAATAATAATAATAATAATAATAATAATAATAATAATAATAATAATAATAATAATAATAATAGTAACATACATTGATCATCGTCATATGTTTGGGTCCACGAACATAAAATTGTAGTTCTTTTCTAACTCCGTGAAACTTTGCTCCATTCTCTATAGGGGAAAGTGTAACGTAGTCATCAAGACCTTTTTGTAGCATAAAAATCTTCGGAATTGAAATAAAAGAAAATTAAAAAGAATCTCAGAGTTCTTTGCAATGAATATATATATATATATATATATATATATATATATATATATATATATATATATATATATATATATATATATATATATATATATATATATATATATATATATATATATATATATATATATATATATATATATATATATATATATATATATATATATATATATATATATATATATATATATATATATATATATATATATATATATATATATATATATATATATATATATATATATATATATATATATATATATATATATATATATATATATATATATATATATATATATATATATATATATATATATATATATATATATAAAATGTGAATGAAACTGAAAATTTTATATATAACATTTTTGTTTTGTAAATTATAAAATATTAGAAATAAAAAACTTACAAATTTGCATTTTTGAGAATTGAACGGAAACAAAGAGAGGTCGAACCGACAGTAAGTTGTTAATATAAATTTGTGTTGCAATACAAGATCATTTTCGCTCCCCAAGAAAATTTGATCTACAAAAAAAAAATTATTCTCTTATTTTTCTATTCTAAATACACCTAATAATACTCCCTTAAAATTTCGACATGATAAAAAAAAGTAAAAGTTTCCTAACCATATACAGTTATAAGATTTTAAAATCTGTTTTAAATATAAAAAATCAAATTCAGTTGTATTTGTAAAAAGCTGAAACTGTTGAAATATGAGCTTGGTTAGCCTCCAATTGCATCTAAGCACCTGAAGTATATAAAAGTTCTGCTCCCTCTTTTAATACAATGCTTCATTATTGAAATCACTGTACATTTTGAAACTTTGATATTAAGCTACGCCACAGTGTGTTTTTTTCAATCTATAATGATATAAGAGAGACTAGTTGAGAAATGATAAATTTACCTCTGGTTTAAGAAAATAATTTGGGCTGAAATATGATCTTTTCTCGGTGTCACCTTCCTTTCGAAACTCATTCGCACAAAACATTTCTTTAGCGTACATCTTGCAATTAAAATAGGATTGCTAAGGAGTATAACCAATTAGAGTCCAACTTCTTTTTTAAACTTTGCACATACCCATATTAACCATATTTTTTTTAACACATTTTAAAGATGGGGACGATAAACGATGTCTGGAAAGCAAAAACTAGCTCTTATTAGTTATAAGCTCCTAATTTCATTAATACTTTAGGATATACAGCCTCTGGTCTCTTGATAGTCCTGTTAGAGTAATAGTGGTGTGTTCAAGGCGCTGTTTGAGTGATTTACTGCTGCTCCGAGATTAAACCCAAATTTGCTCACTTCATTCTCAGTTTTCAGCAAAAAACTAATGTTGTGCTAATGCATGAAACAACTTTGATCTCTTGTCCCTGATCTGAAATGTTACGAATATTCCAATCTATGATTTCTTCTATCCCATTAATCTACGCCAAATTTTTCTGTGCTATTATTTTAATTTCTAACTTTCCAGTAATCCTAAATCTTTGAACTACAAACTCTCAAGTGGAAGCTACTCTCTTGTCTGTTCTTTTTACTGTCCATTCGAATCAATTTTAAATTCTGATCAAATGAAAGGTCTGGCGAACTCATGCCTAAAATCTATAAACAGTTATTACTGTTTCCTATTAATATCCGCTTATTTTGGATATAAACCAAAATAATGTTTCCCCCCCCCACCTAAAATATATATATATACCTATATATATATATATATATATATATATATATATATATATATATATATATATATATATATATATATATATATATATATATATATATATATATATATCTGATCATTGATATTAATTTTCATTTAAGTTCAAATGAGAGGCCTGGAGTACTTGACTTCCACTTCTCTATCCTTTAAATTCATGTAACGTTAGTACCGGTTACTATTCGAGTCTCTATTCATCTTTAAGATAAACAAAAGGATTTGAACTTTTGATGAGATTAATAGTCATCTTATAATATTAATCTATTGACATATCTAAATTAAACAACGGAGTATTTCAGAATCACTGATTTAAGCTTGCAATTTCTCCTAGGTTTTTGACTCTAACTTCTCAAGATTAAAGATCTCAGTAACATCCGTGCATTCACAACTTGAAGCCAGTTTCAGAGCTGAAGTTTGTCTGATACTATGATACTAGAAGAAATATATGTATAGAAATTTTCATAATACTAACTAATTATTACTGTACCTTTCCATTCTTTGATTTTTCATTATATTGTTCATAGTACATTGACGGATTTTATGATTTAGATCTTATTTTCAAAAGTTATATTAAATGTAAAAGTACTACTACTATTACTAATAATAATAATAATAATAATAATAATAATAATAATAATAATAATAATAATAATAATAATAATAATAATAATAATAGTAATAATAATAATAAATAATGATAAGATCAAGAGTAACAATACAATAAATGAACACAACAAAAAAATAAGAAAAGCATGTTAGACATTGAAGAAAGTAATAAAAATTAACCGTTCAGTTACCTCTGAGAATATTTTCGTCATTGTCTTTTATCGGGGGTGTATTTAGTCTAACAATGACTGCTCTGCCTAAACATTTTATATCACTGCTGATTTCTTCATCACCAAGAAAGAAGTATTGTGGAGTCCAAGGAAGATCACGATCTTCAATTATATTTAAGTGCTCTTGTTCTCTTAGATTTTTAAAAGTTAGTCGTGAATCTCTCCAAACCATTGTAAGAGACATTTCTAACGCGAATGAGAATTCTTTTATATCGATCTTCTTAACCGCAAAAATATCAAAGTAAAACTTAATCAGCGTTTTATTTTTCTTGTTTACTCTCGGTGGAGGAACAATGTTTGAATATTTTGGTGGTTTAATTAAAGGCTGACAATCTATTTCATCTGATTTATCAGAACAATCTGACTCAAAGTCACATCTTTCCTTTAAGCTGACACAGGTTCCGTCATTACAAGTAAATTGGTGGTCTTTGCAAACAGTTAAAATTAAATCAACCTGAGTTTTTTCACACTTGTCACCTTGAAGCTCCCAACTATTTTTACCAATTGGAAAATGATTTTTAAACTTTAATCTCAAAATGCCAAAACTATCAGGAACATCTAATCGAAAAAGCTTCCAATAGCCAAAGTCATTCGATGCTTTCGAATCTGTTTGTATGTATTTAATAAATGAATATTTTTCTCCTAGGAAATATTCAGTATCATTTTCTACTGTAAAATAATAATAACGGTCAAACTGAGAATTAGAACATAGTCCTCTTAAATGCAATTTTTGAATCTGTTCAAAATAGCATGTGACACATCTCTGAAATCCGCAAGGTCTTACTGACCAACCTCCTTGCCAGTACAATGGTGCTTCTTTGTCTCCAAACATTATGGCACACAATGTTCCATCCTCACTTGGAAGAGCATCGATGAAATTGTGATACTGTAATATTTGACCAGTTAAATAGTGCTGAAATGAAATTTCTGTTTCGTTAGTAATTAGTGCTTTGGCACCAACCCAAGTAAAACTTTTATATTCGCTATCACATTTATGAATGTTCTCTGATACAAATAAGAAGAGTTTTCTGTTTTCCTCCGAGTTTTCAGGAACAAAAAGTGATCCTCCCAAAGAATGACAAAAGGTTACGGCATTTTCAAAAGATTTTGTTCTCGAAACAGATATGAAAAAGTCTTCGGTACTATCGCAATATAACTTTTTGTAACTTTCACTTTCTACCACTACCACATTGTTTATTA
>SEYY01018661.1:150000-160000 GCA_009176605.1 Armadillidium nasatum | reverse complement strand
CCTGTATATAGCACTACCAAAGTCTAACTTTGAAGGTACAACTGAGATAAAGTAGAGTTTTCCTGTCTGCACATGAGGTTGTGGAAATGATGTGACGGAACAGATCCAGAGAACGACAACAGCGTGGTTTTTAGATCAAGGAAATGGAAGACGGTCATGATTGATCTAGAAATTTTACTTGTGGATTAAATCTAATGTTCAACAGTACGGTAACAAAACCCCCAAAAAAACAAGATTCAAAGAAAAAGATCTTACATTTAAAAAAACAAAACAAACAAAAGCATATCCAGTAAAACCACGTATCATCCATAACAGTGAAATAAAAAACTAAAAAAACTTTACCTTTCCTCTCTTGAGATGTCAACACCAACGCTATGAATAGGTCCTTGCATATTTGACTTAATCATTGGAGCAAAATTTTTAATCATCAATTTCAATGCATCACAGCCGCAACTAACGTACCTATATATATATATATATATATATATATATATATATATATATATATATATATATATATATATATATATATATATATATATATATATATATATATATATATATATATATATATATATATATATATATATATATATATATATATATATATATATATATATATATATATATATATATATATATATATATATATATATATATATATATATATATATATAATAATATATATATATATAATATATATAATATAATATATATATATATAATATATATATATATATATATATATATATATATATATATATATATATATATATATATATATATATATATATATATATATATATATATATATATATATATATATATATATATATATATATATATAATATATATATATATATATATATATATATATATAATATATAATTGTCGGTGAGGCAGAAAATAAAATTAAATAAATTTGAAAGTAAACCTATGTAAGGGACTTTAGGACATTAAATAGAAAATTATGTGAATTTATTCGTTTAATTTTATATGTAAAAATTTTATCTTCATACAAAACTTTTAAAAATAAAATAAAAAAAACTTCTCACTTTATTCGATATACTTTATGATATTAGTAATTTAAAAGAATGTTTTTAGCATCAATTATAAAGTAATTTTTAATTAAATATATATAATTTATTATTTTATAAATTTTAATTAAAAATTTTTTTTTATATGAGAGGATCTGTCAACTTCTCTTAACAGGTCAGGGTTAGCTAAACTACGAGAATAAATCCTTATCCACTCAACAACAAGAATTTCTTCATAACATCCATCAAGTGATTGCACCACAAAAATGTCGCAATTGTGCCATCAAAAGTACATATATACACACACACACACACATACAAACAAACACAAAATAAATAAAAGCACCGTGTACTTACGATTCATGTTTACTCTGTAGCAGTAAACTAACTGGCGGTAAAAGAGCCGTCAGAATGTCTAAATTCCATATAGACCTGAATATATATATTATATATATATATATATATATATATATATATATATATATATATATATATATATATATATATATATATATATATATATATATATATATATATATATATATATATATATATATATATATAATAAAACTAATAACGATAAGATTAAAGATCTGGTTTCATTACAACCAAATAAAATAAAGTACTAAAAAAAAAAAATTTATTTACATTTTTATTAACATAACATTAAAAATATATATATAAATATAAAAATAAAACTCACGGTCTAAGATTAAGTATTCCTAAAAAGTCCACCAAAATAGCTTGGTCTCCCGTATTTAAAGCGTGATCGACAGCAGTTTTTAAATCTTTGGTTTGCCAGAGTTTGTGAGCGACCTGTAAGCCTCTCGTTCGAGAGACGATTACCGACATCATCGGAGAATGACCTCGAACCATACTAGAAATTACCTCTTGCTCCGACATCTCCGGTGCCTGCGATCCCTGTAAGCCCATTAGTACAACCGAGGCTACTACCAAATGATAAGGTGTTGTTGAATTTCTAAAAAATATTACAAAAGATTCATATATATATATATATATATATATATATATATATATATATATATATATATATATATATATATATATATATATATATATATATATATATATATATATATATATATATATATATATATATATATATATGTGTGTGTGTGTGTGTGTGTGTGTGTGTGCATGTGCATGTGGTAGTAATAAATTGTTTTGCATTAATAAAATGATAATTACTCTTTTCAATTAATCAAATTTACTTTAAATTTCGTGGAAATATTTTACATATTAATCCTGTTTCACTTATACTTACGGGTAAAAAATCTTCGATATTTAAACCGTTATTTCTCTCTGGGCGTATTGAATAAGAGGAAATATAGTCGGGAACGTCGGAAAGTTTATCACTGTTGTATTGATGGTAATCAGACTCTTTCGGTGTCCCTAAATAAGATATCTTTGGTCCACTATTTGTCGGTGAGGATTTAGCTAATGAAGGGTAAGAACAATCAGAATCACTACTTCCATGTGTGAGAGGAGGAGGAGGAGGGTTTCTACAATACGGCGGTCGAGTTACAGAAGATCGCTCAGGTCGACTTGAAGAATAGGGTGAGTGGGAATCTGATGATGTGCGATTTAAGTGGGGTAGTGTTGGGGAATTATGCTGTACAGGGGGTGAAGAGGATGCAGGAGGCCCAGGAGAAGATTGCTGACGTACCAGGTAAGGTTCAGATGGACTATGTCGAATATGATACCTAAAAATTAAATATATATATATATATATATATATATATATATATATATATATATATATATATATATATATATATATATATATATATATATATATATATATATATATATATATATATATATATATATATATTAGAGAGAGAGAGAGAGAGAGAGAGAGAGGGGGGGGAAATATATTTCTATTCTTACTCTAATTGAATGATTAAGATGATAAAAATAACGAAAAAAAGTGCTAGGTAATTAGTTAATATAAACCTTGGAAAAAAGAAATACTACGGGACTGAGAAAGGTTGCTCGATTAGGTGTGAACCGAATAACAAAAAATTTGTATCCTGGATCTATATCTCAAAGTTCTTGCATTTAACGTATATTTTATTATACAACAATATTTTCCATTCCCTACCAGAGTCTTTCACATACCTGATTTCTACTACTATTTCTTTAAGCACAGACATTATTCGAGGTCCTTTGTGAACCTTTTTTTTTTTTATATAAATTGACTATAATAATGATAATAATGAAGAAACATTTGTCCCTACTAAGCGTTGCGTTGCCTCCGAATATTTCCGGTTCATGGTACAAAACTCGCCAACTCTTCAAAGAACTTAGTTACGGCACAGACTCTGGAGCAAATTTTCAAGTTCTGCTACATCTCGGAACGGTCCATAAATCTCGAGTCCACCATTATTACCTCCTCGCTGGATTAAGTGTAGACTTCCAACTTTAATAATAAACGAGTTTCGTTAACAGAACCTAAGGCAACAATCCAGTAACACAGCGGTATGGTTAAAGTATTAACTTCTCAGTAGAAATTGTAATCACTCTTTTAAGTGATATGTTAATACATAGGACTCTTCCATAACAACGTTTTCATTAGGTCAAATCTTGTACAAAGATTAAAGCTCCGCCACTAGAAGTCAACCCTCATAAGGCCTTGGCATCTAGGTTGGCTCTCCGGTTTAGCAAATCAAAATTTAAATCATTCATTTTCGACTTTCATGAAGAGAGACTAATACTAACTTCCATTTTATCTACACACTCTCACACACATACAAAAAAAAGGGAAGAGAGGGGGGGGGGTGACCCTTGGAATACGTGCGTAAATCGATCAAGGTATCCATAACTTGCCATGTAACAGCAAAACCGTCCGAATTTAGCGGATCATAAAATAATCATCATCATTCACAATTTATTGGGGTCTTTTGCTTAATTCGGCAGAGGACAAGGTGAGAGTTTAAAAAAAATAAGAGAGAAATTAAGAAAAAGATTTTTCGCTATAACATTAATAATAATACTTTAACTATACATAATATTTTAAAGGAAGCCTAATGTATGAAATTCTTTCAACTCACAACACCATCTGTTCGTTTTTACCCATTGTCGTAAAACGTTTCCTAAGTATTTCTCTAATACCCAATACCTTTAACTCAACAAACACAATCTTAATTTTAATTTTCTATACCCATTTCCAATAATAATAATAATAAACTAAGATGAATCTGTCCTAAATTAAATTAGCGAGCATGAACTTATAAATAAAGTTATGTACTTTGGGTGTGAATAAAAATTAGCACAAATGGAAAAGCTTGAAAAATGAAAAGAAAATTTAGGCTTCTAAAACTATTATATGCACGGTTGCTTGGTCGATAAATGTTTGCCAGCTTCGTCATCAATTTTAAAATTAACTGACTCGGGAACAGTTTACAATCCCTTATAATTACAAACATGTAAAATATTTTGTTACGGTTCCTTCCAAAGAAATTTTTTTTTTTTGCTCTGACTAGTATTACTTCCAAAAATAAATTTTTCCCACCTTGGTTTCACAACCCTGATTACAAGGCACATTAACACTACTCGCAGCAATGTTTCATAAACATTAAAACGACTCGGCCATTTTTTTCTTTGATATCAAAATGAGAGAAAACTAATCAAAAATAAATAAATCATTTAAAATTGATGAAGAGAGTGACTAATAAAAATTGTTATAATATGTAAAGACATAAAATTCATAGGAATATAAAATATTACATTTTAAAACAGAAAAGAAGATGACGGTACTTAAATAAAAAAAAATAAAAAAAAAAACATTGTGTAATACAATTTCAAACCTAAAAATATAAAGAACAAACCTCTGTTCTTGTTCTCCAACAATAGTGTTACTACTGAAAGAAACTTCTCTTCTGCTTTCGGATACGGCCCTTGTTCTATAGGGTTGCGACCACGCTCCAGAACTAATAGAATTTGGTAGTTCTCTACAAACGTGAAGGGAGGAGAGAGAAGGGAAGAAGAAGAAAAATTAATAAATAAAGAAAAATTAATAAATAAAAAAAACTCTATAATAGATGTAAAGATTTTTTAAAAAAAAAAATTAGAACTCTAATCAGTCTGCATAAAAGTATTAAATTTATTTTAAAATAAAATATCAAAACTGATATGAAAAAGAAAAAGGATCAGTTTATTGTTAATAAATAGCCATATATTTATTTATATCCGAAGGAGGCAACTAAATAAATAGGAAGCAATTTGCTAATGATACATTACCTTTGTGGAGAAACAAGCTGTTGAGATGACAAGTCGTTATTTGATCCTCTTCTGTCAGACGTGAGGTTAGGTAAAGTAGTTGGGGGTGTTGGATTGGCAGCCACGGAATGAGGTATATTGCTATTACTGTCGTATCTTTGTTGAGTTATAGGTCGTGGCAGCATTGAAGTAGTAGAAGTTTTCCTAATTGGTTCAGGAGTAGAACTTCGTGGAAAAGCTGAATTTTGGCGAATTGGTTCTGGTCTTACAATGTCTGAGCTAGGCATTGATGATGAAGGAGGAACTGTGAAAAATCATTAAAATAAAATTTAATGTGGCAACACATTATAAAATTATCATTAAAAATATATAACCCTCATGCAACCGCAAAATAAAAGTTTCTTCACACTGTAATCTTAGTATCTGTTTATACGTAGAAATAAAACTGTAGCAGAGATGAGTTCTTAAAAATATGCACCAACTGGAAAAATAAAAGGACGTTTTCTAGAAGTGTAAGCCTATTGTTATCTGCTTGTAGGTAAAAAAAAAATGAAATGAAGCAGAAAATGAGAAGTTATCATTGTAGTTCTTAAAATACGTACCATTATTATTTGAGGTTGTATTGATGAAAGGAGGGGGGGTCCTTTGAACTGCAACACAAAAGTGCGAATTGGAATTAATAAACAATGGGATAAAATGAGAAAAAGGTGCAGAGATTAACAAAAAAAAAAATCAAAGAATATAAAAATTTTCATAATTTATTTACAATCAATACTAAATCCAAATATAGATGCAAGAGAAGCTGTCTTTCAATTAGTTTTATACATTCAAAATATTTATTAAAGAAAGCAACATATATACTCGTTCTCGTATATATATATTTTACAAAAAAGGTACTGTTTAATAAAATATATGAATCTCAATCTATAGTTTTTTTTTTTAAATAATAAATAATCTCGAGAAAAAAAGTTCTCTCCTCGAAACTGCACACCAAACTTTCGTAAGAGCAAACACTCACTCTCAAAAACATAAACTGCAGGATAAAAAAATATCACAAACAAATTACAAATTTCTTTAGAAAAAAAAGCGTGAGAAATCTAAAACAGTTGTGAAATTTCATGTATACAAGCTAAAAAGACACATGACTGTATTATATATAATTTGTGCTAGAAATATACAGCACCATTACATGATGGTGAAAACTAAATTCATTTGCTACTTCAAACCATATTTTCCTTTACATTTTTCCAAATTATATTTAATACTATTTATTTTTATAATTTCTTCTTTTTGCTTCAAAAAAAAAATAAGCCGCAAAAAATTATTAGCAATAGCATAAAAGTTAAAAATTTCACAAATACAAAATTAAAGGAAGGAAGAAATAAAATTTCCAATGAAGATGAATTGTTGAAATTGAAAAAAAAAATTTTTTAATAATTTTGTGATTAAAAAGTTAAAATACTCACGTTCTCTATGCGTTTGAAATATATCTTTATAATCATTTAAATTTGTTATTTCTGGTGGAGGATCATCTTCTACGGGTTCATCGCCTCCCGTATCGGAGGCTTCTTCAGTTTTAATTGATTCACAGCTGAAAAGATAATGGCATTTACTAATAATATATAATTTTAAATCCAAATCAATATTCATTTTCCTTTTCACTTAAGACATTCATCTTTAATATTTGTCTTGTTATCTCAAAATCTTAAATACAGATTTAGAACATCAAATCTATCACACCTAAGATATATTAATATAAGATCGATTTCATTTATACTACAAAATATGGTACAGATAAACATAGTAACCGAGGATATTTACGATTAGGAGACTAAAGAATTAAATATTTAATGGCAAACTTACTTTGCTTTTCCAGAACTCTTGTCTTTAATAAAACTTTTCCTAATGCCGGTCCCGTGCTTGAAGGAAGCAGGATCATTTTGGGGGCCACCGAAAGGCTGCACGCGTTTTAAGTCTATTACATACAAGGAAACATAAGCACCATGGAAAGCGGCACCAATCTGGAAAGAAGAAAAAATAAATCTAACAAATTTGGTTTTATTTTTAACAATTTCTTCACACAATTCTAAAAACATTCTAAAAAGCAAACAAAGATTTTTCAAACAATGTCTTTACTTTAAAAGCAATTCAAATAATCATACAATCTTCAAACTAATCGAATATGTATGGAAATATCTACTGTGAAAGTGTTTTCATATAACTACTTCACATTACATTCCTATTTTTTTCAACTTGCAAATAAATTTATAATTAAACATAAACGAGTTATACCAAAACAACTATACTTAATATCAAAAACTCTATTAGAACAACACAGTTCAAGAAATAATTAAAGATATACAAAAGATCAATATTATTACAAGAAAGAAATCTTAAATACAAAAGATCAATATTATTACAAGAAAGAAATCTTAACAAACCGGAACTGTTATAAACAACAAACGATTAAAATATTCTAAAAAATATACACTCCTTCACAGACAGTTTAAATTCATTGTTAATAAAAAGGTATAAAAAGATTTAAAAAAAAAAAAAAAATTCAAAATATATTTTTTAAATACTAATTTCCACGAGGAAAAACCACTAAAATATAAACTAAAATACAACGGCGGTACAACGATATTACATAAAATATTAACGAAAAGAGAAAGGCAAAGCAGTCGAAAATATAGCAATTTAAATTATAAAACTTAGGAGCACAATTCTTAGAATTAAAATCTTAAATAAGATTACATTTGATATAGCCTAGATTTTATAAAAGTAACATATCTTACCAACTGGTTTTGAGCAATGGCAATGTCCTGAACTTTACCCCAACCCATGGCAACAGTATCATAAGTTCTTGATGGCTCCCATCCATAAACCTTTAGCACTTCTGTAGCTCCAGCGTAAACACAATCTCCATTAGGGTGAAAGGCAATGGTTCTAAAGAAATAATAATAATGAGTTCTAAAACTTTTAACATGCACAAGCACATATCTAAATCTTTTCCCGTTTCAAAACAAATACCTTTCAACCAAAGTCCAATACTTAACCACTGTACCACACCAGCAGTTATGGCCCAATACATAAATAATAATAATAATGATGATAGTAATAATAATAATATAATAATGTGTTGCCCTTTTTAGGTAAAGAAATAAACTGGAGTGAATTTTTGAAAGAAGAGAACTTAAGTTACATTTGGAGAAGAAAAATTTATTAATGAAGAAATAAATATCATTTTAGGTTCGGGTTAATAATAATTGGAAAAAAAATTTTATTACAATAAATTTTAGTTATAATTTCATCTTTCATGTAAATGATATACATAATTACGATAAAAAAAAAAATTAATATGGGCATTAACATTAACATTTGAAACGAGCATCAAAATAATTTTTTAAGGAAGTTTTTTGAAAAACAAAACTAACATGTAAAAGTTAGAGCAATGAAGACTAGAAAGGAAAGAGAAAAGAAACAAACTACAAAGTTTTGAGAACCACAATATTTTATTTAGTACTTTCATTCTTTTCTTAGCAAACTACAAGATTTTACGAACCACATTATTTTAATTTAGAACTTTCATTATTTTCCTTCAAATACTTTTTGTTATCTCTAATAGTAGTGTTCAGAAATTTAATAAGTTAGAGAATCTGGTAACAAATAAATAATTGGAGTACCTCTGTCAGGTGAATCGATCATAGTTTACAAAATTTAATAATAATAATAATAATAATAATAATAATAATAATAATAACCTAACAAAGCACTTTTGCTTTACATCATCATTCTAAAAAATAATATATATTTACAAACTACACGCACACACACACACACACACGCATATATATATATATAATATATATATATATATATATATATATATATATATATATATATATATATATATATATATATATATATATATATATATATATATATATATATATATATATATATACAGTAAAAAAAATTAAAGAGCTATACAGTTAGTTTACAAGTGCATGAGAGTGACTTCTATTATTATACCTTATAGGACCGGTATCTGCGTTGGTGGTCGATACCAAAGAAAACTTTTCCAAGTCCCAAATATTGACCGTCCTGTCATGTGACGCCGACGCCAGCAGGAACTCATGAGGGTGGAACTCTACGTCACTGACAGGACCCGTATGTGAGCTAAACTCTGTCAACATTTTTCCCGCTCTTAAGTCCCATAACTAAAATAGAAATAAATAAATTTATATATATAAAAAGAGGTAAATAAAAAAAATACAATAATGCTGAATATTGTATTTAAGTAAAATAAAAAAAATACATTAAGCATTTATTATTTCCTGGGACAAACATAAAACAGTAAATAAATATAAAGGAATATAGAAATCATATTAAAAAAAAAAATTGCAAGCATCTGTTATCCTATGGGGAAAAAAATCGCAAACATACGCACTAAAACGACATAAAAATTACTCAACATAAAATAAATTTACATTTTATATCAAATTTCCTGGAAATAATATTCAAGAAATAAATAATTAAAAAAAAAAAAAACCTACTTTGACTGCACAATCTTCTCCTGCAGATGATATCCACTGTCCATCTGGAGAAAACTTCAAACTGTTTACAGTCAAATTATGACCTTTGTAGGTAAAAATGCAACCTTTTCTTCTTATATCCCAAAGCTTGTTCACATAAGTAAGGAAAAAATGACAATTATAGTA
>SEYY01018661.1:145000-147500 GCA_009176605.1 Armadillidium nasatum | reverse complement strand
TGTTCTTGAAACGATCTTTTTTGGGATCGTGGATGGCTCAGTGGTAGAGCATCGAGTCTTTGTCGTTCTCAGTCGCAACAGGCGGTGGTTCGACCCCAGAGAAGGATTCCCATAAAAAAAAGTTTCTATTTTCACTTTATATATATATATATATATATATATATATATATATATATATATATATATATATATTATATATATATATATATATATATATATATATCGCTCAAATGTTCAGCAAATCCCGAAAAAGGGCAACAGCTCTGATCCTTCCAACTATCGTCTTATAACTCTAACTTGTATTCTCACTAAAATCTTCGAAATTATCCTTACCTCTCATTTCATAAATCATCTGGGATCCTATTCCCTTTTTAGGGAACAGTTCCTCCAGTTAAATAAATGTCTAATCCGCCCTTGTATGGAGTGGTGCTCTCATATTTAGAGACTCCAGTTCCACCATTATTATGAATTGGGTTGTTTTCTATCGCTGTCTAAGGCTAAAACATTAATAAACTGTCCTTAATTATCAAACTCCCTTCATTCTGCTTTCAACGAAATAAAGTTAGAGTACTGTCCCTTTTCTAAACGTACTACAACGGCAGGTGCTCGAGGGAGTTGACTTCTCGCATATCACCACCACTACGTCGACCTTACAGCATAAAGAAGGGGTACCTTACTTGCACATCAATTTTGTGTCAGTATTGCAAACTCTTGCTTCGCAAGTTGTGGTGCTTTCTTCCCACTCACGACTGTGCTGTGGAACTCCCTGCCATCTTCTCTTTTTCCAGTTGTATTTAATCCACTTCTCTTTAAAGCCTTCGTCTGCGAGCACCGAGAAGATTGGCTTTAGATTTGGGTTAGTTTTCTTTTATAATTATGCCTATTCCACAAAAAGGGCTATGCCAGTGAATTGTGGCATAATATATATATATATATATATATATATATATATATATATATATATATATATATATATATATATATATATATATATATATATATATATATATATATATATATATATATATATATATATATATATATATATATATATATATATATATTATATATATATATATATATATATAATGGTAGCTCAGATGTATTAACATGCCTGGTGTTAGAGATTCACCTCTAGATCCTACCTGTATATCATATAAGATAAGAGTTTGAAATCTCAGAACCGGTTGTTTGAACGGAAAACATAAATCATTTCTGTAGGAGACTTTCTTGTAAAATTAATTAAATAAGTTTAAGGCAATATGTATTATTTTCACTAATCTCAGTACCACACAACAATAAAAACACAATTATTTAAAACTACTTTTTTCTACCAACCAAAAGAAAATTACACTCTCTAATCGCTTCTTCCGTTGCAGATTTGATTTTCTAAAACGATTTCACTCACGTTAAAAAGTGGCTAGGAAATATTGCTTGATTTCCCTAAAGATCAGTTTAATATCAAATACAAATAATCTGTGCATTTCAGATCCAATTAATCATCAAAAACATGTCACTAAATTTCCCTTGACAATGCAACCTACTGAGGTAGGTAGTGAGGACCCCAATTACAGGACAGGTTCAATGGGGATATATATATATATATATATATATATATATATATATATATATATATATATATATATTATATATATATATATATATATATATATATATATATATATATATATATATATATATATATAATATATATATATATAAACAGGTTTGAATGCCTCCGGCAAAAGAGTTTCATATATAATAGGTTAATATGGAGGGAAACTAAGACAATTATAAGTATTCCACCAAAAGGTAGAAAAGAAAAAAAAATGTACCAATTATCTTTCGCTATATTCCTTCGATACCGTTATATATATATATATATATATATATATATATATATATATATATATATATATATATATATATATATATATATATATATATATATATATATATATATATATATATATATATATATATATATATATCCCCTTGTGGTTTTCAAAACTTGTGCTTCAGATATTACACCCTGCCTTGGCTAACAATTTTTTGTCTGTGTCTTTCCACTTCCGACTTCCTTTCTTGTCGGAAATCTGCGCTCATTCGGCCTGTGACGAAAAAAAGAGGGAGAAATCTCTCAACCCTCTAACTGTGGTCCAATTTCTTTAAATTAACTTCCGTTCTTCCTTAAGTTTTCGAATCTATCTTTAACAGCATGATTTGGAAACATCTCAATTGTTATCTAATCCCTGATCGCCTGTATGGATTTTGTAAGAAACGCTACAGTAGTGATCTTCATTTGCTCGTTGGTTCGGTTCTCTGTACCTCAACATTTTGGTAAATTTTGGAAATGTCGCTACATATATCAAAAGCTTTCATAAAATCTGACACAAAGATTTGATTTCTAAACTTCCCTCATTTGTCATCTATACCGTTTACTGTAATCTTCTCTGATTTCCTTTCCTGTCGTTCTATAGTTGCTTTTGTATACGGCCAC
>SEYY01018661.1:132500-135000 GCA_009176605.1 Armadillidium nasatum | reverse complement strand
TCAATTTAATTTGATATTTAATTATTTGAGCTCAAAATTATGTATCATATTGATAAGATAAGAAAATTTCTAAGTTACTACACTTGAATTAATTTAAAATTTATCCATATAATATATATATATATATATATATATATATATATATATATATATATATATATATATATATATATATAATATATATATATATATATATATATATATATATATATATATATATATATATATATATATATATATAAAGGAGACCCTTCTCAATCCTCTAATTATCACTCGATTTCTTATTTAATGAAGTCTTTTCTGAAGTTTTCGGATCTATCCTCAACAGGAAAATTTGGAAACATCTCAATTCTTCGAATCTTATGGCTTCCCTCGGTCGGACTCTTGGCCCTCTGCTCTTCGGCATTTCGGTGAAGCTTTTGCTGTGGCGCTGGATACAATCGAAAGCCTTCGATAGAGTAAAAATTTTGATTTCTAAACTTTTCCTCTTTCGGTATCTATAGCTTTCGGATTTTCTTTCCAGTCGTTCTATAGTAGCTGCAATGAAGGACATTGTTCATACTTCGGATCTATTAATGATGGTGTTCCTGAGGAATCTGTTCTATTCCCAACTCTTTTTTTTTCATTTGACTTTTCATTAATAACATTTTCTCTGTTACTTCATCACTTATAAACTTCTAAGCCGATGACTCCACCCTCGATTACGCCTTTCATAATAAACACTCTGAAGGTGGCCATAGAAACTGGTAGGACTCTGGCCTTTGCCCACCAGAGAATATATATATATATATATATATATATATATATATATATATATTATATATATATATATATATATATATATATATATATATATATATATATATATATATATATATATATATATATATATATATATATATATATAATTTTTGTATTAATGATAAAAAAATGAACTGAAAAGGACATTTACTCCTTGTATTGTTTTTCCCTAATGGCAGACAAAGGGGGAGGGGGAGAAAAGGTCTAAACTTCTAAACCTCCTGCGTGTGTAGGGTCTTCAAGGATCATTATCCAATTTTTTTTTATATCCCAAGCGATTCACATCATATAAAGTTAGCAGTGCAAACTCTTATACTCATTTATTGTTTTTAATCTATTTTTTTTCATTCATTTTTATTATTTATTTCATTTATTTATTTTTTTTATTCATTTTTATTATTTATTTCATTTATTTATTTTTTTATTCATTTTTATTATTTATTTCATTTATTTATTTTAAAAATATCCCACACGGTAGATCTGATCTTTGGGAACAAAAACTCACGACTTACAATTACGTAATAAAGGTGTAAAACGTGATGCTCCCGCCCATTCTCTCTCTCATCTCAAACAATTACATAAAAAGGTATAAAGCGTGATACTCCCCCGCCCCTTCCTCCCATCTCATAAACTTTGGTAAAATCCATCTTCCTCGCTTGTGCAAACACGTGAAAGGGATTAAATATGATACTGATTACATTACATCGTTTCGGTTTTTGTAGGAAGAGAGCCCACTCATAAGTTGCAATATATTATTGCAGAAAACCTAAAAATAAAAATATTAACATAAACTTCGAAAGTTATATCCAAATGTGTATTGTTTGTTGTGTATTATTACGATTATTATCATTATTATTATTATTATGATTATTATTCTATATTATTATTATTATTATTATTATTATTATTATTATTATTATTATTATTATTATTATTATTAAAATTATTATTATTATTATTATTAGTATTATTGTTGAGAATATCATAACTAAAGATTCTGCTATTGTTATTAGCATAATAAGCACTATCATTAATATTACTAGAGCCTTGTTACTTTAGTATTAACCTTTTATAACTTTTAATTTTTAAATGAAGAAAAATATTATATACGTATTAAATATTGGGGCTCAAAGGATACCACAGTGATTTCCCCTAGCAGCCTCTTTTCAGAGAACTGGACAGTCAGAATATTATTATTATTATTAAATTTGAATTTAGTTAGTATGGGACCTACTATAAAAATTGAAAATCTGTAAATGTTCAATATCTGAATTTAGCATGTGAAATTATCTATCCCAAAACATTACATTTAGTTTAATCTAACGAAAAGGAAACATGGCACACTTTGAGACGACTTCAGAAATATGCACAAAACTCACAGTAAGAGAGAGAGAGAGAGAGAGAGAGAGAGAGAGAGAGAGAGAGAGAGAGAGAGAGAGAGAGATACAGACAGACAGACAGAAAGAGAGAGAGAGAGAGAGAGAGAGAGAGAGAGAGAGAGAGAGAGAGAGAGAGAGAGAGAGAGAGAGAGAGAGAGAGAGAGAGAGAGAGAGAGAGAGAGAAAGAAGAGATTAATAGAGTGAACGTAATTTCAAAATTTTAGAAATTAAACTGTCGGGAAATCACTTTTTCTTATTCTAAAAACTCTACAAAATCACATTTATTAACTACAAAGGAATACAAAAACGGGTTTATTCTT
>SEYY01018661.1:120000-122500 GCA_009176605.1 Armadillidium nasatum | reverse complement strand
TTTCATCAGAGTTGGGAAAATACCGAAAACTCGGTTAAGTTACAGGCCGACATGTCTCGATGCACGGCGTTTGAAAGTGTGCAAGTCAAAATAAGTTGAGAAAACAGAAAGAGAGTGTGTTCCAGTCTTCAGATTTTACCAGTTGAGTAAATGTAAAACTGAGTATAGCTGTTACTATCTGGGGTCAGAGAGTTGGACGGAGAAAGGATGAATGACACTGTGTAGAAAGAAATGTAACTAGAGCCCAATTCACTGGAGGAGGTATGCGACGAGAGAGTTCAGAAGAGCAGTGTCCGTTGTAATAGAGATAGATAGAGAAAATCGTGCAACAGTTTGACAGGCAGAAAGAGACTGGAGATAATGTTACAACGAAAGAGTAGATAAGACGAAAAGCCAAAGACTCCACTTTTTCAAGGAGAGCTGTATAAATGAATCATCTCAGATGTGTGAGGCGCACTCCATACAAGGGTGGACAACACCCTTATAAAGAGAAAACAAAGGGGTCGTGTGAACAAAATTACCAAGGCGCCTCAGAACACTATAACTCTTGGAAACCCGCTTAGAAAGAGAAGGAATGTGTTCCTTGTAAGAAAGATCACTGGAAAAAGAAACACCGAGAATATTAAGGACGGACGAAGGTTTGAGTTGAATGTTTACAAAGATGTCATAGTTGTATGAAAGGTTGTGTCCAGTAGAGAGATTGAGGAATTGAGTATTTGAGGTTATTGAAAACGACCTTGTTTCCTCTGCCTCAATTTGAAATACGAGAAAGATTAGAGGTTAGTTGTTAAAAGGCCAACCATTCTAGTGTCTAAATGGTAACTGCCGTTGGGAGAGGAGTCTTTCAAACTGGAAGGAATAATGAAGGGTGGAGTCATTAGCATAGGAGTAGATAGGTTATTAAGTAAGTGAGAGAAGGTCTTTAACAAAAAGTAGAAAAAGTTGGAGACAATACAGATCTCTGAGGAACACCATTATTAATAGATTTAAAATAAGAACGGTGGATCGTCTACAACAGCTGCTATAGAACGACTGAAATTGAAATCAGAAAGGATAAATTCTGAAAGAAAGAAGTTTAAAAGTAGAACATTTCAAACGAAAGCTATTCTAGCAATCAGAAGAAAAGATTAGAAAATTTGAGACGTTTCTAAATCTTAACAAAAAAACAAACTTTAGAAAAAACGGAGGTTGAAGAAATGGGACGGCAGTTGGATGGCTGAGAGGGGTCCTATTTTTTCAATACATGCTGAATAAAAGCACGTTTCCAGAAAGAGGGGAAGGTTGAGGTAAAAAGACATAGACGAAATATTTAATCAAGGCATGGTGCAAGCTAATACAGCAGTTATGAAAACCACAAGAGGGATACTATCAAGAATGTACGCCTACTTGGTGTTAAGCTCAGATAGAACAAAAATGACGTTTTAAAGAACAAATTACAATTTTAGGCGTAAATGAGTTGGGGGGCTTGGGAGTGGCGAAACCACAAAAGGCATCTAAAATTGAATTAGCAACAAAAATTTGAACGAAGAGTTCAGCTTTAAAACGGTAGTTGTGCCGAAAGAAAATATAAGAGGATGGAAAGAGAAAGAAGTAAAGTTTGAGTTGACATATTTGGCAAAATTCCAGAAAGAGCGTCAGGAGAGTCAGAAAAATTATTGCATTTGTATTGAGAAATGAGTTTATGGTGTTACGAAGAAAAGATTTTGCACGATTCCGGGAAGAAATATAAATTGCAGGAGTTTTTGAAGTTTGAAGACGACGTTAATTCCTGAACTCAGCATCCCATCGGCAAATAGTAGGAGAACATGCAGAGTTAAACTATGGTTTGTAAGGTTTAGTAGAAGGAAAAGATTAAAGAATGGCACAGAGAATCACCTCGGTAAAGCGCTCTGTACACTCCGAGGGACCCCTCCCACTGAACTGATAATCATTACACGGGAAATCAAAAAAGTACGACCGCAAGTCCGACCAGCTTTCGCACTGAAATGTAAAGTTTGACAATGTAAGATGAAGGATTAAAAGTTTTTAAAAAGGTCTATAATGTTTTATTTATCTCCAAGACGAGTAGGGAGCGGCACCAACTGTTCAAGGTCGTTTTGGGTGGAGAATTGGATGGCACGTTCACCAGCTGTATCATGAAAAATCATTGGCGGCGGTGAACACTAAAATAACAAGGTAAAAAATTCGTAAGACTCCAAATTAGAGACACCGGAACAAACAACATATTCCTTTGGCTGAAAATTGACGATAGAGACAGAAAGAGGAAACAAAAAAAATAGTTGACCTGCGTTTCGGTCAAGAATAAAAGGTGAGGTTTAGAAAAAGAGAGGTGGTGTTCAACAAAATGGAAATTGTATTGGAGACCGCGAATGTTGCAGAAGTTAATAAAGAAAATAGATTGTGCGATAGAGTAAGTCGGCTGCAAAGTCTTGGTGGCACTAACCCTATATCACCTATCAATAGTTTTGTTTAGTAATGTGACTACAAAATAACTAGGTAT
>SEYY01018661.1:112500-115000 GCA_009176605.1 Armadillidium nasatum | reverse complement strand
CCCTTAAAAAAAAAATCAAGATATATGCTACGTTAAATTTACTATCACAGTAAACTTTTTGGCCCGATTTTACCCTTAAAAAATATAAAATAAAAAGGCATCTCTACATATAAAATCTGGCACATCCGTGCAAAAGACAATGTACATATTGCAAAATTTGAATATGTAATTAAACAAAAAGTTCTCGTGCAAAAGCGAAAGTTTATAAACACAACTTTTATTATCCTCAGGGAACACTTAGAAAATACTGATTCGATGCTACTGAGGAGGAGGAGAAGGAGAAGGAGGATAGAAATGAGGAGGTCTCTAACGACGAATCAATATTAGATATATATATTCTCTTGTCAATTAAATAACTTTCTATTCTCCGTAAAAACTTAAAGATTTCTTTGGATATATTCTGACTTTTCATTGATATGCATTAAATTTTTTTAAAATTAACACAATTCTTTTTTTTTTTTTAAATAGAGAGTATTATATGAATCAAAGGTACTAACTGCATTGTAAATGTCATCAAATGAAAGCTTAAAACACACACACACCCATACGTACACACACGCACACACACATGCAGGTAATTGGGTTACTAAGAGCATTAGTTACTAACCAGAAATTGCTATTTAAACTACAAAATTATATCACCTTTTTCAGTTAACAAACGTTAATATGTATACTGTGCACACACTCACACACGTACATGCAAACGTCAGCACGAGTACACACTGTTGTATATATATATATATAATATATATATATATATATATATATATATATATATACTATATATATATATATATATATATATATATTATATATATATATATATATATATATATATACAAAACTTCTTACTCTTAATTATTTCAATTAACCTAGAAATTACCTTTTAATCATCATATTCAATAGTAATTTATAAACGAAGATAGAGAGTAACTCTTCCATGAATGACAAAATAACAAAGCTTAACAGCTTCCTCATACTACAATTATAGTTTTAATTTCCATATAGTCATTTCAAAACTTCATTCATTTCTCATATATATATATATATATATATATATATATATATATATATATATATATATATATATATATATATATATATATATATATATATATATATATATATATATATATGTGTGTGTGTGTGTGTGTGAGTTGGTGTGTGTATGTGTGTGTGTGTGTGTGAGTTGGTGTGTGTATGTGTGGTGCGTGTGGTGCGTGTGTGGCGTGTTGTGCGTGTGTGGCGTGTGCGCATGTGTGTGTTAAGTTGAAAAATCTTTTTAAAAAAAAAAATCCACGTGGACAGGAGTTTTTGTCAGTCCTTCTATTATTTTTTAAAGATCATCAACTGCCGTAGGAAAATCAGACTTAGGCAAAGAAACTTGCTCTATAAGCAAAAAAATTTGAATATTCTCTTCATTCCTTGAATGAAGGAAAATGACTAAGTTTAATTAAAAGACTGCAACATAGACTACAAGAATTTAGAACAGTGGTTTTCAACCACGGTGTCCTATCGTTTTAATGGGCGTTGACGGAAAAATAATAAGGAAAGCTGATTAAAACATTAAGAAATATAACTGTTTTGAAAAAAGAGTCTTTAAAAGAACATTATACTTATATACATAACATTTGAAATAGTTTCATTATTTATTATAAATAATATTTTTTGCCTTTTAACACAATTTTCTTACAAAGGTCTCACTTCCATTTAGCTATGTGAGTTAAGTAAAAAAAAGATAAACAGGGAAAAAAAAAATCTATATAGTTCATTGAACCCATTTTAACTTTCGTGATATTTGGCATATGCTTTAGCCATCTGTTGTCATGAGAGACAATTTTTTAAAACAATATAGAGTTTCATATTAATTTTCATACACAGAAGTTTTTAATCCATAATATTTGAATTTAATTACTTGTAAAGTAATCCATAAAGACTTGCTATATTTCCACGGCTCTAATACTACCTACCTGATAAGCCAAAGGAGTTAGAAGAAAAGATATGTATGCAATTTAATAATTTTTTTATTTTTTTTATTTTTTTTATTTTTTTTTTTTTAACTTTCCAATTCTTCAACAACAAACACAATCAACCACCCTTCACAAGTTCCAAAATAACAAGACAATTACTTCTAATCCAATGTATATAGTGACATAAGTCCGAATATCATTAGATAAAAAGTTTGGTTAGTACATGTGAGATTGAGAAGCAATGCAGTACCAACTTCAGACTAATATACTGAGGAATATCACAAAAAAAAAAAAAAATGAATAAATAAATACATAAATAAAAATGAAACAAAAATATAAAATGTAAAACAATACTGTCAAAGTCCAATTTAATATATAACTTCAAAATATTTTTTTTTCACTTTAGTGGGCTAAAAAAAAAAAAAAAAAAATATAAATATATATATATATATATATATATATATATATATATATATATATATTATATATATATATATATATATATATATATATATATATATATATATATA
>SEYY01018661.1:90000-105000 GCA_009176605.1 Armadillidium nasatum | reverse complement strand
TATATATATATATATATATATATATATATATATATATATATATATATATATATATATATATATATATATATATATATATATATATCCTTTTATGTTTTAGAAACAATAATTCTCTCTCTCTCTCTCTCTATCCGATTCCCATCTCATAAATTAGAGGACAAACAATTCCCATCACGTTCCAAAAGGATTCCAAAGAGGAGAGTTGGGTGGTGGGGGGATGGAGGAAGAGAAGTGGGGGGGGAATCAATACTCAAACCGGATCAATTATCTAAACACAAAAGAGACAGACGGAATTGATGAACACCACAAATCAGGCACTAATATTATTATTATTATAGTAGAGAATCTTCCCTTAGTCTCTCCCTCCATCTCTCCCTTCCCCCACCACTGCCTAGGATTAGGTCATGTGACCTTCCCAGGGGCATTAACAAAACGTGATCAAGAATTCACAAAAATAAAAATAATATTTTTTGACATTGATGAATGATGATAAACAAAGTTACGTAATAATACAATAATAATAATAATAATAATAATAATAATAATATAAAAAAAAAAAAAAAAAAAAAAAAAAAAAAAAAAAAAAAAAAAAAAAAAAAAAAAAAAAAAAAAAAAATTTATATATATATATATATATATATATATATATATATATATATATATATATATATATATATATATATATATATATATATATATATATATATATATATATATATATATATATTACACACTATTTCACTTCTGGTGGGCAAAGGCCAGAGGCCTACCAAATTTCCACCAGAATTTTAAGGGAAAAAATCGGAAATCTGATCAAGTTAATTAGCCTAACATGTCTCGATACACGGCGTTTGAAAGTGTGTAAGTCATAGGAAGTTGAGAAAATATATAAAGGAAGGCCGGTACAGTACATGTAAGATTGAGCATAGCGGTTAAGTTCGAGTCAGAGGGTTGGACAAAGAAAAGATGAGACTATGTAAAAAGGTGTGTCATACGAGCCCTTATCAATGGAGGAGGTATGCGAGGAGAGAGTTCAGAAGAGCAGTGTCCATTGTAATAGCGATAGTATAGAGAGAGTGACGCAACAATTCGACGGGAAGAAAGAGACTTGTGAGAATTAGTGAGAGCAGAAGAGTTGATAAAATGAAAAGCCCTAAACTCTAGCTTTTCAAGGAGAAGATTACTATTATTATTATTTTTAAGTTTTCTAGCGTACTTAGTTCGGACTTATCATAACCTGAACGACCGAAGTTTGCCGTGTGATACAGGCCTAACTGATTGATGAAACGTTGCCGTTGGATACATGCCTACTGCCATGTTACATCTATATATATATATATATATATATATATATATATATATATATATATATATATATATATATATATATATATATATATATATATATATATATATATATATATATATATATATATATATATATATCCTTCAAAACGATATCAGTCTCATTTTCTTTTTTCTCAGCATTTAAATACCATATAATCTGACAAACTTTCAAGAAAGTAGTTCAAAAATACCGTAAAGGTTAAGTAGATGGGAAAGGTAGGTCGGTTTCTGCAAAAAATTCTAATCTTCACAACACTTCAACCTTCAGCACCGTAATACCGTAGAACCGGGGTTCATTCACAAATAAATTTCTCAAGAACCATATATATATATAATATACTATATATATATATATATATATATATATATATATATATATATATATATATATATATATATATATATATATATATATATATATATATATATATATATATATATATATATATATATATATATATATCTACAAGAGTGAGAATTTAAAATTAACATAAATAATAAAATGGGGGAAATTTTCCCCCATCCTCAAATTACGACAGAAAAGAGACATTTCTCCCCCCCCCCCCCCGACCCCAAACTTACTACAGAAAATAACTGTAAATAATCTCAAAACAAGAGAGAGAGAGAGAGAGAGAGAAAAAAAAAATTATATAAAACGGAAAAAAAAAACTTGAAAAAAAATATATATTATATAGAAATAAATAACAGGAGCACCGTTATACGCCCAATAATCGTGCACAAAAAGATCCAATCAGGTAAGTATAATTTAATAACAGTAAGCCAGGTGACCCACCTTCTATTATACCTGAGGGAAAAAGGACAAAAAATTCAATAACAAAAGCAATAATAATAATAATAATATACATATATATATATATATATATATATATATATATATATATATATATATATATATATATATATATATATATATATATATATATATATATATATATATATATATATATATATATATATATATATATAAATTATTGTTAATGGTATCTATCACTTTAGTAACGAATGATTCCATTGAAGGCATCACCACTTCACACCCGCATATCACATACCACATCTTCAACCTCAGCCCCCTACCCCCACCCATCCCTTCCTTCATTCGAAC
Source organism: Armadillidium nasatum (assembly GCA_009176605.1). Lineage (NCBI taxonomy): Eukaryota > Metazoa > Arthropoda > Malacostraca > Isopoda > Armadillidiidae > Armadillidium > Armadillidium nasatum. The sequence continues at coordinate 102,530 of SEYY01018661.1, read as the reverse complement.
TACAGGCAAACACTCCCCCCCCCTCTCCCTCTCACACTCTCCCTCCACGTATCCCTTCATTTCGAAGCAAATGATGTCCCATGCATATTCATGACGTCATTTTGATGGTTGGGTTACATTTTCTTTTAATTAGAAGGCAAGTGGCAAGTCATAATATAATTAAGAGATATATATATATATATATATATATATATATATATATATATATATATATATATAATATATATATATATATATATAATATATATATATATATATATATATATATATATATATATATATCGGATATTAGGACCACGGTTAGCTGGGGAAGCATTTTGTTCATCCAACCCTATCTTAATAATAATAATAATAATAATAATAATATAATAATAATAATAATAATAATAATAATAATTACTATTATTAATGTAATATAATAAATATTAATATATTTTTCCTACAATGAACCATTACCAGGTTACGATTATATTTATTTATTGCACTATAAATGACATCTTTCCCTTTACATAATTAAAAATTATATTTTTTTATATACATTTTATTCTATGACTGCGAATCTTACGTTTATTAAATATGGCATCTAGATAATACATAAACTTACATAATTATATATTTTATAATTTCTATGGGCTATCAAGACGAGCCATGACCACTCATGTATTACACACGTGGACACACTGTTGATTTACTCTTAAAAAAAAAAAAAAAAAAAAGAGAGAATTAAGAGGAAAAGCTATGACAGTTGTTGGTTTCAGAATAAAAAAAAACCTGACTGTTCTACATAATCAACGCTACAAAATTCAGAATAGTTAATAAAGGCCAAGTTCTTGAGTATCCAAGCATAACTGTCTTTTATAACACCTCCATGAAGATAACTTGCTAATACCACAAACTCCAACAAACGTAACCATTAGTTGTAACTATATTATATTTTAATTTGTAAGGTAATATTACATATTCATTAGTAACTATTTAATTAACTAAAGCAACTATTAATCTTACTATTCATATTTGGTTACAAATGCACAAGGCATAACACTATTTTTTCAGGTTGAAAATGAGATTTGAGTTATCATCATCCGAAATCAGTAAACTGAGACAACTAAGAAATATAACGTTAAGCATTCATGCAAAGAGAAATGAATGACCTGATAAAGGAAGCTGGTTAAACCCACTAAGTCAGGAGTATCTATGCTTAAATAATGCAATTTAGTGTGGATGTATTGAGACTACAGTATCCCGAAAAAGGTATTCTGATTTTGCAATTTATTTCAATGTCAATTGAAGATCTGTCTTACTGCAATGACATGAAGAATCTGTTTACTGCTTTTGGACTGAAGCATGACTGCTCATAGACAGTTCAACACAACTCTCAAAGTAGTTTTCCACCACAATTGACAGACACCGATATTCATTTCTCGTATATTCAATACAAACAGCTACTTGTCAAAATTGACTACGAGGAATTTTGTCAAAATTGACTACGAGGAATTTAAGTGTGTGAGGAATTTCAAGAAACTTTTTTTTTCATGTTTACAGGGTGGATGTGAAAAATATTCATGACTCCTTTGTTTATGGGTATAGCAGCAGTATTCTTGGCAATCATTAACAGAAAAGTCAGTGGCCCCCACTGCAGAGATTAAATCTATAGGAGTTTATTTTGTGCAGCACGAAATTTGAGATCCAAAAACAGTTTATAAAGACCTTCTACTTTGGAGGAGAGACATTTTTAAGAAATCCGCCTTATTGAAAATGCTTCACGTCAAAGTTAAGCGAGGTATACTTAATAGACCGCAAGTTAATGCGAATTTAAAGTCAGAAATATTGAAAAGACAAGTAAATAGAGGCGAAAGAATGGTATGGCATACATTATAAGGATTAACTCGTGAATTTATAGGGAATAGTAAATATCTTTATTACAGGAGTTGGTAACACAAATTAATGAAAGCTATAGCAACACGGATTGCCATATATCTCTTTGTAAGCGCATGTTTTCCATTCCCATCTTGATATTATTTTCCGTAAAAACTGACGTTGAGGAGCACGATGAAAATTTTTAATAAAATATGCAACAACAGAGAAATAGCTAGGCTATTGGGATCTATAGTATATATATATATATATATATATATATATATATATATATATATATATATATATATATATATATATATATAATATAATAATATTAATATTGAATTTATTTTGTAACCCAATTATTTATTTTGTGCAGCACGAAATTTGGATCTTTTACTTAATTTCTTCTTAACACAGAAATAAAAGCTAAGATAAAAAAAAAACTCAGTACAAAGTGAAAGTTGCATTAAATAAAAGGGGGAAAAAATTTTTATTTTTGAAATCATCGACGACAGGCAAATAAAGAGTATCCTATTCGAACTAAGCGCCAAAAAATATATATGGATACCCAAAAAAAATTCAGCTAAACAAAAGTGGATTTACCTAGTAATAATCAACAAATTCTACTACTACTACTACTAATAATAATGCTAATAATAATATAAAACAAATATTAACCCAAAGAATCAAAATTTATAAAACAACAACGTCCACTCAGTATTCTACCCTTTCCCCTGCCCCCCAAGAAAAAGGGGAACGGGGGATGAAGAACAGAGTCACTTTAACAAAAATAAACAGAATACATAATTTGTATTCCGACAAAATAATTAAAATAGATACCAACTACAAATAATAATACAGTATATATATATATATATATATATATATATATATATATATATATATATATATTATATATATATATATATATATATATATATATATATATAATATATATATATATATATATATATATATATATATATATATATATATATATATATATATATATATATATATATATATATATATATATATATATATGACGAAGGTATATTCCTAATGACAAACGAAATCCATTAGCACAAGTTCAGCCAATTATACGACCACCCCCAGCCCCTGCCCCCCTCTCCAATCTTCTCAAGACGATCTTAATTAAAACAAATAATAATAATGATAAAAATCCCTATCATCATTAGCAAATCACAAGCACTCACTAATGCAACCATACAAATAAAACGTTAAGCATTTAATTACATAAGTAACAATACAAGATCATCAATTTATACACATGATATAATAAGACATACGCAATGAAGGGAAATTCAAGAACGTTTAAAGACCCTCCCCCTCCTCCTCCCCTGACCATTCCTACACAGCCTCTCAAAAAAACATTCTTAAAAACTCTTCCCTCCTCCATATATCCCAAAGCATCCACTTAAAAGATTCCTTTCACTCCACCTCCTCACTTTCTCTAACAACAATAATAATTTATATAAAAACTCCGAATGCCGCACACATATGTCATTTCCACAATACACAAAACAAGAGGTAAACTTCTTATAATGGCGAGAATAACGACTACGTGTCTACGAGCGAGACAGTACCTTTTGTAGAAGTGAAACGAATACTAAATATTCAAACGCATGACCAATCAGCGATAACCAAAACATAATATGGATAATATATATATATATATATATATATATATATATATATATATATATATATATATATATATATATATATATATATATATATATATATATATATATATATATATATATATAATATAATAAAAGATAAAAATTACAACACCAATAAAAGAAGGAAGGAAGGAAAGGGAAGGGAAAAAAAAAAAAAAAAAAAAAAAAAAAAAAAAAAGACGCGAAAGTGAGAGCAGATCTTTCTTAGAGATCTTAGAAATAGGACAGTAAACACAGATAAGTCGAATGGAAGGAATCACAGATAGGAAAATTAAACAGTTGAGAGAGATGGATTGGAAGTTACCAAAATAATAATAATAATAATAATAATAATAATAATAATAATAATAATAATAATAAAAATAATAATAATAATAATAATAATAATAATAAAAAAATAATAATAATAATAATAATGTAAATATAAATGAGTACGTGCGTGTGTGCTTGTGTGTGTTTGCGTGTGCGTATATACAATTTAAAATTTTCTTCGCATATTGAAAAAAAGAGTTGCCAAATATCGGACAGAATATTCAAATTTGAAACTAAGCATATTCAAAATCAAAGAGAAGACAAATGCTACATAGCGACCGTTGACAATACTAACGTCTATGACAACAAATTATATATATATATATATATATATATATATATATATATATATATATATATATATATATATATATATATATATATATATATATATATATATATATATATATATATATATATATATATATATATTGAAACACTCACTACACTACGATTTCACATCAAATATAAAACACAGTAACAACCACATTAAATATGCCCTTTACTAAACCATTTACCATCAAACATAATACTACCAGATTAATAATAATAATAATAATAATAATAATAATGAAATAATAATAATAATAATAATAATAATAATAATAATAATAATAATAATAATAATAAGATAAAAACAAAGTAAAGATGAAAGTGAAGTAAAATTTGATAACTTTTCAGATGCCCAAATAAGGAAACAATTATTTAATAACCAAAAAAGGAACATAAAAAAAATAAAATAAAATAAAATAAAAAAAAAAAAAAAAAAAGAAAGTTCTTAAAACCTTTCCATTTCATGTTACTAGAATTTTAAAATTAATTTATTTTTTTAATATATATATATATATATATATATATATAATATATATATATATATATATATATATATATATATATATATATATATATATATATATATATATATATATATATATATATAATATATATATATCGAACACGAAAATAAATAATAAATAATTCAGTGAATACTGCATATTCTATGTAAAAAAAAAAGGGGGGGGGAAGCAAACAGTAGAATATAAGCAAGCAATCATAACAACGCGACCTTATTAATGTACGCGAGTGAACGTACACAACAAAACCAGACCCAAGTAAAATTCGACCAAGAACGACCAACGTCTCTATTTATCGAAGTTCACGAAAAATCAATCCATAAAACATATATACGAACCCCTTCCCCCCAACCCCAAAACCCTTTATTCATCAAACAAGGGAATACCACAAAAAAACAACAACAAAAACAACTATTTCCTCATTCAGTTACAATGAATAAAGTTACCCCAAATCTCCATCACCATTATAACATAGGATAAAACAAACGTGAACAAACACACACACACACACACACATATGATGCAAACACACAAAAATACTAAAATTGAACCACTAATCAAGGTTAATCTTTATTCGTCGGGCTACTCGACAATGCAAACTTGCCTCGTTTGTCAAGGGCGATTTTTATTTTTATTTTTTTTATATACCAAAACCATTTGGAATCGTTATTTCAATATCGTCGGTATGGAAACGAGCTAGAAAAAAACTTACAAACTACCACACCTTTATATATATATATATATATATATATATATATATATATATATATATATATATATATATATATATATATATATATATATATATATATATAATATATATATATATATATATATATATATATATATATATATATATATATATATATATATATATATATATATATATATATATATATATATATATATATATATATATATATATATATATATATATATATATATATATATATATATATTATATATATATATATATATATATATATTATATTTTAGATAGATTGCTAACTATCATTGGAGTGAATCTTGCTTTGTCTCGGGGGACGCTTCTGTCTCTGCTGAAAAGGTAGGGGCAGTAATCCTTGAAGGGATGGGCAGATTCATTCCATCCTCAACTAAATCTTTTTCTCCTCAAATCCTTGGTTCGATGGCAATTGCCCTCTTTGGGAGAGAGACAATGCTTATCGTGAATGGAAAAACTCTCTTCTCCTATCACTCTTGCTAATTTTCATTCAGCCCGGAATCGATGCAGGGATGTTCTTCGACGGACTAAGCGTACTTTCATTAAAAGGAAGTGCGCTGACCTCCATGGCTTCTCCTACTGATAAAAATTTCTGGCCTCTTGTCAAAAATATCTCTAACAACTTCTGTAAATCTGCCTTTCCTCCTCTTATTCGCTCTGATGGTTCTGTAGCTAATACTCCTTCTGAAAAGGCTAATCTCTTCGGCCTCCTTTTTTCATCTAATTCCACCCTGCTCGATTCTGGCATCCCTCCTCCTACTCCTTCTCCTCTCAGGTGTCCCATGCCTCTACCTATAATTACTCATGATCGGGTGCATGGATCCTGAAATCTTATGAACGTCAGGAAGGCCAGTGGCCCGGATGGCATTCCCCCTCGTGTTCTGAGGGAGTGTGCTTCCGAGTTGGCCCCTGTCCTCGTTCAGCTCTACTCTCTATGCCTTAATACTAATACTTTTCCTCTATGCTGGAAGCGTGCGTTGTTTCAGCCGATCCCGAAAAAAGGTAGCCGTTCTGACCCTTCTAACTATCGACCTATAGCTCTCACTTGTGTTCTATCTAAAATTTTTGAAACTCTCCTCAACTCTCATTTCCTGGATCATTTGGAGTCTCATTCTCTTCTTTCTGATCACCAGTATGGCTTTTCGTCGCTCGAGGTCAACTTGTGACATACTTTCCTATCTACTGATCTATGGTCTTCTGCCCTTAGGGATTTCGGGGAGTCTTGTGTGGTGGCGCTTGACATATCCAAGGCTTTCGACCGGGTATGGCATGCGTCGCTACTCTCTAAGCTCCCTTCCTTTGGGTTTCCTCCTTCCCTTTGCTTACTCTTGTCTAGTTTTCTCTCAGATCGTTCCATTTCGGCAGTTGTAGATGGAGCGACCTCTTCCTCCTTTTCTGTCAACTGTGGTGTTCCTCAGGGTTCTGTTTTATCTCCAACCTTATTCTTACTTTTCATTAACGATCTTCTCCACTGCACTTCTAACTCTGTTCACTCTTATGCTGATGATTCAACTCTACATTCTTCTACTCATTTCAAATCTGCTCCCTCTTTTGCTTCTAGTTGCTTCTCGTCTTTCAACTTTTCCGATTCTATTCTTCCGATCTGGATGGAATTTCCCGGTGGGGACATAGCAACCTTGTGAAATTTAACTCTTTTAAAAACTCAACTTCTTTACATCTCCCTCTCAAAAACACCTCCTAACTCTCCTATCCTCTTCGATGGCTCTCCCGTCTCACCTGTAAATAACATTAACATTCTGGTCTAAAACATAAACAACAAACTGTCTTGGAAACCACATATCACAATGGTTGCTAAAGCTGCCTCTAAGAAGCTGGGAGTTCTGTTTCAGGTTGCGAAGTTTTTTTTCTTCTGAGCAGTTACTCCAGATATATAAGGGTCTTATTCGCCCTTGTATGGAGTACTGTTCTCACATTTGGGGGGGCTCTGGCTCCTCCTTCTCTTCTGGATAGGGTTGAGTCAAAAGCTATGAGATTAATAAACTGTCCCCTACTTTCAAACTCTCTTGACCCTCTGTTCCTGCGACGTGACGTTGGTGCGCTATCTCTTTTCTACAGGTACTACAATGGCAGGTGCTCGAGGAATTGGCCTCTCGCATTCCTCCACCGTTGCGTCGTCCTCGTTGCACGAGGGGTGCCCTGCTTTCGCACCAATTTTGTGTGGACGTAGGGAATCCCAGGCTAGCCCGTTGTGGTACCTCCTTCTTTCCAGCCACCTCTATTCTGTGGAATTCTCTACCATCTTCTATTTTCCAACTGTATTTAATCTTCCACTCTTCAAGTCTTCCGTCTGCGCCCACCTGAGGGCTGTGCGTTAGGTGTGTGTGTTTGTATGAGTTTGTCCATTATGTGTGTGCCCCCTCCTTGAAAAGGGCTCTGCCGTGAGTGGTGGCGTTTTGTAAAAAAAAAAAAAAAAAAAAAAGATAGATGATGTGAGTGTAAGGAAAAGAGCAAAGGAATTTCGTCAGAATGAATACATAAAATTTTAAACAATTTAAAGAGAATGACCACTGACTCAACTGTGCGAAGAACACAACTACTAAAGATATAATTAATTTAAACTTCCCAACAAAATGAGTCAAAAAAATATATATATATATATATATAATATATATATATATATATATATATATATATATATATATATATATATATATATATATATATATATATATATATATATATATATATATATATATATATATATATATATATATATATATATTCCACTTTTCACCTTTCCCACTCTCGTGGGGTGGTGCCCAAACATCTTCATTCCCTACCTTTCATCCTCCCTCACAACCCCAAACCATCTTAGTACACCCTCCTCCGCCCTATCCACCATACCCCTCTTCCATCTACACATCTCCCTTATTCTTTCCTTTCTAATCTTCTCTACCCTTCTCAAACCACATATCGCTCTCAATTCCTTCATCTCAAACACATTCAAATTTTTTTTGCCTGAGCATTCATCATCCATATTTCATATTCATACATTACAGACTGTAAACACATACACTCAAACATTCTTACCTATATTTCCTTCAATATTCTACCCTTCTTCCATACTTCCCTTAAACCCCCATCACTTATTCCCTCTACCACTCTGTTCCTTATTTCCTTTTCCATCCACCAACTTTCCCAGATATTTGAACTCTTCCACCTCTTTTCCCACTTCTACATCCCCCTATTCCTCCCTCCTCAATTCTCATAGATTTACTTTTTTGCTGGATTTACTTTCAATCCCATGTTCGCTCACTTCCTCGCAAACTCCCTCACCAACATTCTTAAGTTTTCCTAAGACTCTGACACCAACACTTCATCATCTGCAAACAGCAAAATCTTTACCTCCCATTGACCCTTTACACTTCTTAACCTAATACCTTTCTTTCCCTTCCCTCTCCATTCTTCTAACTACACCATCCAGCAACAGATTAAATAATCACGGCGACATTACACACCCCTGTCTCAGTCCCACTCCTACGCTAAACCAATCCGCAAGTATTCTCTTCACCCTCATCCTTGATTTACAATTCTCATAGAAAGCCTTGACCCCTTTCAGTATCTCAAATAACTTCCTTCTACATACCCTATCAAATGTGTTTTTTTTTTTTTTTTCAAATCCATAAAACATACATACCTCAATATCTTTTAAGCGCAATTTCTCACCAATCATTCCAAGTGTGAACACCAAGTCCACACATCCCCTACCGTCCTAAAACTCTCTTGTTCCTCACCCACTCCCTCTCATGTCAATTCTTTCATTCTTGTCACTAACACCCTTCCATAAATCTTCCCTACCACACTCAACAGACTTACCCCCCCTAATTCCTACACACCATCTCATCCCTTTTTCCTTTATATATAGGCACAAAGCAAGCGTCCTGCTCCTACTGAGGTACTCTTCCTTCTCCCCAGCACACATTAAACGTTCTAACCGACCAGTCAACCACCTCTCCAGTTTCCTCTCTTATAATCTCTCCATATACACCATCCGTTCCTGCCAATTTTCCATTCTTTAACTTTTTTTACCGCTACTTATACCTACTCCCTACTAATGTTCCTCCCTTCCTCCCCAATATCTATCTCTCCCTCTCAGTTCAACAATTCACTAAAGTATCTTCTCCATCTCTATCCTACTTCCTTCTCACCTTGTAATAACTCCCTATCTTCCCCTTTCACTTCCTCTCTCCTCTTCCTATTTTCCTTCCAAAACATTTTATCTCTCTACTTAAAATTTTCTGCTAGCTTTCTGCCCATATATATATATATATATGATAAAGATAGCTAGATAGATATGGTTTTTGGTTTACGCCAGTTCGATTTACGTCGATACACAATACCAGCTGTATACCTTATGCCCCTTCCCTCCCCTCCCCCCCAAAATGACCCAACTTCTAGAAAACAAAAGAATAAAAAAAGCTACAAAATATTTCTGCCCCAATATATTTAGGGAAAAAAAAAATTACAAACAGTATATAACATATTTCACTTTTTCGTTACCGCACCATTAAGTCTATTCGGATTGTTTCCACGTTGTTTATTGTGAAAATTTTCAACACCGATCGTAATTTTTAACTGATGTACAAAAAAAAAATAATAATAATAATAATAATAAATAAATAAATAAAAAAGAAACACACACACAATCAAATTAGTTGTTTATTCACCTATCAATTTGAAGTGTAATTTTACTACTGCAAATGAAATCTGCTTAATTTTAATATCAATTTTAAAACGCAGCCCTTGTTTGCATTGGATAAGAAAGTGCTACTCTTTCTACAATAAAAAGAATATGATAATATTGAAAAAGATCAAACACTGGGGAAGAGGGGCTTGGTGGGTTCAAGATAAAAAAAAAAAAAAATAACAATTTATTAAATTTGCATTTTATGCATTACAAAAATTTTCTTCTAATAAAGGTGTCGAATTACTAAAAAAAAAAACGCTACAAGGAAAAAAAAATAATTTTCACAACTTTTGAAGGATATATTCATATATTTTGGACCTGTGAAAAGCATCACCATTCGCCCTATATATATATATATATATATATATATATATATATATATATATATATATATATATATATATATATATATATATATATATATATATATATATATATATATATATATATATATATATATATATATATAATATATATATGGAACAAAATTATTTTTACCTACGTACTGAAACATTTCTTTCCATTTTCTCACAAACACAATCACACACAACACACACACAAAAGACATACAATACAAAACACAAAAAAAAAAAAAAAAAAAAAAAAAACTTTCGAAATTGCGAGGTATGTGTGTATCAATGACACAGTAGTGCAATATGAAAGCTAGCGGTACTTACTATATATATATATATATATATATATATATATATATATATATATATATATATATATATATATATATATATATATATATATATATATATATATATATATATATATATATATATATATATATATATGAGAATTCGAAGAAAATTTGAAAACTAAAATCGATTTCTATACTATAATATTAAAGGAATATTAACAGACCCATTACGACTGCGCATATATATATATATATATATATATATATATATATATATATATATATATATATATATATATATATATATATATATATATATATATATATATATATATATATATATATATATATATATATATATATATATATATATATATATATATATATATATATATATATATATATATATATATATATATATATATATATATATATATATATATATATATATATATATATATATATATATATATATATATATATATATAAAAATAATAACAAAAAAAAAAAAAAAAAAAAAAAAAAAAAAAAAAAAAAAAAAAAAGAAAATTTTCTTTTTTTATTTTAATTAAACAATATTTCACAATAAAAATTTCTTTTCCCTAACCTCTCTTCCCCCCTTACCCCTTTTCAATCCCCTGTTTTACCTTAAATTACCCCAGTTTTATTTCCCTGAATACACTTTCTTTCCCTTATGAACTTTACTATACAATAAGTTTACTGAAATACTACCACCACTACTGCTACTCATAAAAAAACTTATGATAATAATAATAATAATAATTATTATTATTATTATTATTATTATTATTATTATTATTATTATATTATTATTATTTTCCAATATAAATAAATGAAAAAATGCAAACAATATTAATGCACACGTCAAAATATTTTAAAAATAAAAGATAGGCCGATGCCTTATTACTACTACTACTAATCATAATACTAATAATAATAATAATAATAATAATAATAATAATAATAATAATAATAATACAGAAATAATGATGATAATAATAGCTGCGCGAAAAGTGCGATTCACAAACTTGTACAATAAACACGTTTTCAAAACCAAAGTGCAACGTGGGAAACTCAAATCATAAAAATAAAAAGAAAAGAAGAAAGGTTTTCTAATTTCTTTTTTTCTTGAATTTTTTTGATTTAAAAAAAAATTTTTTATATTTTATTTTGTTTTTCTATTTTTTTTTTTTTTTAACGGAATTTCTTAGAGCCAGTTTATTTTTTTCAACACTCTTCCCTTTTGAAGAAAGTTTCGTGTATTACATGCAGAAACGGTTCAAACTATTATCACGTAACGCCATCTATACGAGTCAAGTTCGAAAAATGACTTAAAATTTATTAATATGAAAATATCCAAAAAGAAATTACAACAAATACGAATTTTAAAAAACAAAAAAAAAAAAAAAAAAAAAAAAAAAAAAAAAAAAAAAAAACAAAACCAGTCAGAATTTTCCTTCTTCCCAGGGCGTCAATGACCTTATAACAACCCCCCCCCCCCATCCACTCCCTCCCAGGAAGATGACCTAAAGCGACTCCGACCGAGAAACAATCCGCTAACTATAGAAAGAAAATAAGAACACCTCCCAGCAAGTGCCATTATCACGAGCGCTGCATCGGGACAAAATTCGCAGAAAACAAATCAATATTTCTCACATTACATTACAAATGATAAACAAAT
>SEYY01018661.1:77500-82500 GCA_009176605.1 Armadillidium nasatum | reverse complement strand
AACGTTTCTAATTACGACATCACCGACACTTAATGAATTTAAGAAGCTCCTCAAAAAATTACACATACATATTATATATATATATATATATATATATATATATATATATATATATATATATATATATATATATATATATATATATATATATATATATATATATATATATATATATATATATATATATATATATATATATATATAAAAAAATAAATAAAAAAAAAAAAAAAAAAAAAAAAAAAAAAAAAAAAAAAAAAAAAAAAAAAAAAAATATATATAATATATATATATATATATATATATATATATATATATATATATATATATATATATATATATATATATATATATATATATATATATATATATATATATATATATATATATCAGAAGTTTCCTTTGAACGATAGATCCAACTAATGATCATAGAGGCTTAACGTAGCTGATGGAAAATCCCGAGCCAAATACCCTAAAGGCATTAGTGGTTCAACCACCGATAGACGCATCGGCAATGTCAATAACGATAATACGCGACGATTTTCTAACAATGAAAAAAAAAAAAAAAAAAAAAAAAAAAAAAACGCAATACCCAAAATTAGAATCTTCATCTAAATTATTCCTGCAAAAAAAAAAAAAAAAAATAAAAAAAAGGTGACGTCATATTACATACTTAATAATAAAAACATAGCGAGCTTTCTAATTAATTATTAATAAGGCGTAACAATTTAAAGCGAAAGAGGTCCTTGGAATTTAAGTGTCATGTTCGAGACCTAAGTTGGATAGTTAATACAGGTTGCGTTTAGGATTAAAAATACATAACTATACATGTTAAATACAAGAGGAATAGCACGGTATGAATTGAATCGATACACGCATGGGGAAGAGGGGGGGGCAAAATATACTTCCACTTCATAAGAGGGGAGGGGGTGAGAGGGGGAGAACAACAAATTTACATTCCATCAGGAAAAATAAAAACGTATGAAGGTATATGCGATTTTTTCCTATACTAGAAAAACAAAATTATATATGTTCTTTAAAAATGAGACAAATATTTTTAAAATAAATGGCAAAAATATTAGGGGGGGGAGGAGGGAAGGGGGAAGAGAAGTCAATCAAAAACACGATGATAAAATATATCCCCCAATAATCTAAATAACATTATAAGTACTTCAAAAGAGATAGGAAGTATTTACCCGTAATTTAGAGTCACGTTAATTTTTCAACAATTTTCACAAATGAAAATAATAAATAAAAAAATAATTCACGTAAATTAACCCCAGCAATTTTATTTTTTATTAAAAAATTAAATTAAATTTAAAAAAAAAAAAAAAATTATTTTTTTTTTTTTTTTTTTTTTTAAAATATTATTATTATATTTACTAAAATTTAATTAATATATATATATAAATATATATATATATATATATATTATATATATATATATATATATATATATAAAATATAATATAATATATATAAAATAAATATAATATATATATATATAATATTATATATATATATATATATATATATATATATATATATATATATATATATATATATATATATATATATATATATATATATATATATATATATATATATATATATATATATATATATATATATATATATAATCAGTGTGTGCGTGTGAGAGAGCGGTCGGTTATAACTGTCTATGTGCACGTTTCTAATAAGATAATGGAATCAAAGTATGAATGGAATAATATTTCAATAGTTATAAACAATTTGAGGTGAGGTGGGGGTAGCAGAAGCTCTATAGAAGGGGAAGGCAGTTAATGGGAATCAATTACAGTACAATGTAAATAAAAGATAAAAAAAAAGGTAATAATAATGATAATAATAATATTCACTGACGCCTATCAGTTATTTCCGACCATTCTTCATTCATTCATTCGCAAAACCAACAACAACAACACTTCTTATTACCAACACTTGCCGCAAACATCTGAAGCATTCGAAACAACACACACACGCATACCTACACATGAGTTATGCAATACAAGCATGTATTCACTCACATACACTTACACACACACTACATACATGTAAAATATAATACCAAAAAAAGAATCTACATACATAACGATCAATATGGATGAATATAACCAGCAACATAATGCAAATAATATTACTATCATTATGAAAAAAATCATTAAAGAAACGGATTATTATTATTATTATTATTAGCATTATTATTATTATTATTATTATTATTTAATTTTATTAACATATATACTTTTACACCAAAAAAAAATTTTTATGCAAATATTAAAATATATCTATAATATTACAAGCCATCAATATCACATGTTTATATTTATATTACCAAACCAATATGTCGGCCTTTAATTAGGTTCAGATTCGAAATTTATCTCCCGAACCCTGAAGGAAGTGATCTACCTCCGTTCTTCACCCCTCAAAAGGGAAGGGGGGGGGGGAAACATTAGTTCACTCTTCCATGGTGAAATTTCAGGGATATTGTCCTTAATCCCGTGTATATTTAGTCACAACGACAAGGTCAAGAACGTTCTCCTGAGTGGGATGCAGTTTTAAGCCTTATAGTATCCTTCCTTATAGGACCCTTAAATGATTTGCACATTGAATTCCGTTCAATACAGGAAAAATCCACTTTCGAAGAAAACTATTTCTACATAAAATCAGGTCCATAAATTTCCTAAACGAGAAATAAAATTAATATAAAGTCGATTTTTTTATTTATTTATTTAACAATTAATTTTTTTTTTTTTTTTTTTTTTTTTGTAATTTCTTAAAGGGTATTGAAGGGGTTACTAATGGCAAATGGCAAAACTTTTTTGTTTCATTTCTAATTCAAAAGTAATGGTAGCATTAAACTACATAATGACTAATTTTATTAACATTCAAAATAATAATAATAATAATAATTGCAATAAAGTATTAATCAGTTAAATCGGTATCACACACACATTACAAATTACAAAACATACCTGATAACCTTATAATTTATTTAATAATAATAATAATTAAAAAAATAATAATAATAACTACTCCATTATCACAGTTTCCCACGATTTCACTTATACTAATATTGATAAGCCACGAGTAGGGGGGGGAGGAAGTCCTTTGAACTAAAAGAAACGGTTAAAATACGGTTTAAAATTAACAATAACAAAAAACTACTCCGCGATAAAGAGAAGAAATGAATAAGCATTGTCGGCAACTAGTAATAATAATAATAGTAATAGTAGTAGTAGTGGTCTAGGGGGTTACCGTAAGCAACCTATTGTCACCGAAACAACAGTAACAATGCTCATTTTCCCACGAGTAATAAACGGAATATTTAAAAAAAAGAAATTACAAGGAAAAAATAAAAATTCATGCGTATCCAACGCACATAAACGTACACAACGGAATCTATACAATATATATATATATATATTATATATATATATATATATATATATATATATATATATATAATATATAATAATATTAAAAAATAAATAATAATAATAATAAAAAAAAAAAAAAAAAAAAAAAAAAAAAAAAAAAAAAAAAAAAAAAAAAAATATTATTATTAATTATTATTATTATTATTATTATTATTATTATTTTTATTTAGTAGTAGAAATAGTATTTTTAGTTTTCAAATTCTTGTTAGAAAATATTGTTTAAAAATAAAAAGAAAGGAAAAATCACAATGTAAGAGATTTACCAACTAATTTATTTTATGGGAAACCTTATCACCCGTTCACACCTCATCTAACTCATGTAGAAATAAATGTATGGTAATTCACAACAGAGATCAGGGTTCAATTTTATTATCACCTTGAATAACAAACCTGCATTTCACCCAGTCTCATTTTCAGGTTTTCAGTTTTAAGCCGATGTTTCTCAGTCTAGTACTACGAAATACAAACATACAACTAAAAGATAATAAAAGTTGGGTACAGTACACAGTAATTCAATAGGTGAACTGAAGACTGCTAAACTGATCGCTATATTCCGCGCCTTAAGATATATGTTGGTTCACACCTATTTAGCCTGCGACTGCATCACCATTTCAATATTAACAATAAGCAAAATAAAACCTTGGGTAACACTGACAAAATGATTCTGTTCAAAGTGACACAGTGCAAATGCGTCACGTCAGTAATGTTAAAGGTCGGATCGATAATCGGAGCACATGAAGATCCGGGTTTATCGGTCATTTAATTACATAAAATTAATAAAACTATTACCCAAAAAGATAGAGTAGTAGTTTCAAATTATAGCTTCATAACCCCAAAAATCTTTTGTTCAAGTATCAAAAAACATTCTCTTTGCAAGATGAAATGCAACTACTTTAGCAACAACCCCAGATAGATACTGAGAACATTATAATGAAAGACTATGTCCACCCTATCAATCACTCACAACAGCCTTGTACAAAAATGATACCCGAAAAAGATATTAAAGTATTTATGTTAGGAAAGAAAGCAAAGGTATAAAAACACAAGGTTAGGCTTAGAATTTTACGTTAGGTCTATGAAGTTCAGCACCAACCACCTTAAAAAAGAACTCAACTGTAACCTGTAGACTTTCGATCAATCATTCATAAACCTTATGAACTACATGGACACACCTTGGACAAATGAACCAGACAAAAATAACAGAATATTCACCATAATCTTCATCAACAACCTCTAGTCAAAGAATGACCATTTTATTATTATTATTATTATTATTATTATTATTATTATACATGATCTCAAAATTAACGCCTACTTAAAAAACAACCAAACTTGGAACTTCACTAATATGGACTCAGAACGTTAATATTATAATAATAATAATAATAATAATAATAATAATAATAATAATAATAATAACAATAACATAACAGCAATAATAATAATAATAATAATAATAATAATAATAATAATAATAATAATGATATTTTGAACAAGTTTACTAGCACAAGCACATTCTTCCTCATCCTCTTACTATTACTACTA
>SEYY01018661.1:52500-60000 GCA_009176605.1 Armadillidium nasatum | reverse complement strand
TGTATATGTTTAGTGCACTGGATTCTAATTTATATATATATATGCATAACAAACCTTTTACTATTCTTACGTTTTTATTGACGCCGCCATTTTAAAAACATTTTCAACATCAATATTTGATGGAGGGAAAAATAACTTTTTCCTAGGAATAAAGGGGAAAAGGGGAAATGATAAGATGGTCTCTATCTCTAATAAGGTTCAATCTATCCAAAATAACGTCATAGTTCTTTTCCTCTCTGTGAAGTATCCATCGATTAGAAAATAAAGCTATAAGAGTGGATAAATATATAAAACTAATAATTAACTAATCACATTCTAAAATCCTCTATTTCCTATCCTCTTCCTGTTACTACCACTACTATAAATAATAATAATAATCATAATAATAATAAAAATTTGGATTAAAAACCATAACTTCCCTCTGAGTATCTCACCTATTCGTTTATAAAAGTCTCTTATATAGTACCCCCATCCCCCACCAAAAAAAAAAAAAAAAAAAAAAAAAAAAAAAAAAAAAAAAAAAAAAAAAAAAAAAAAAAAAAAAAAAAAAAAAAAAAAAAAAAAAAAAAAAAAAAAAAAAAAAAAAAAAAAAAAAAAAAAAAAAATATATATATATATATATATATATATATATATATATATATATATATATATATATATATATATATATAATATATATATATATATATATATATATATATATATATATAATAGTGATGGACGATTATGATAAAATATAAAATTGACGATATAAATACTTTTATATACTTAAAATATACTTTTTCAATATATATATATATATATATATATATATATATATATAATATATATATATATATATATAATATATATATATATATATATATATATATATATATATATATATATATATATATATATATATATATATATATACTGAAAAAAGTATAAAATTTTAAAAATTTCTATTCACTTTTTAAATTTTTATAATGAAAGATTAAATTGTCTTATCTTAATTCCTTATTCAAATGTGTAATACCTGTAATTTAACATATACAATATTAGTATATATTTGTATATAATATAATATAGAGTGTCCCACTTGCTCTCGGCCCCGGATGTGAGCTTTTAGATATCAAAGTACAGGTTATACTACAAATTAATATATATGTATAACAAATATATATAATAATATATATATAATTTGCTACGAACAAAACTTGGTCGTGAGAAGCGGGGTAGAATCATGAAAGATTGAACCCCTTGCAACACTTCCAACGTCAGCTTGTATGAAATTGAGCCCTTCTTTGAAGATGGAATCATTTCCAAGGGCCTTTGGCGGCAACCTTCTGCAACAAAATGGAAAAAAAAGAGTGTGGAGGCATGCCTTCATGCTAATGGGCATCCTTCCAACACTTGCGATATCAGCACGATTCTCACACACCAAAATTTATCAACTTATAACTAGTATTTTGATATCTGGGACCGAGAACAAGTAGGACACCCTGCAGTATCTTCAAAACATTGATATTAAAATATTTTAATATGTGAGAACATGGACAGACACGCAAAATTCTAGTACTTTAAATTTAGATTTTTAAATAGTGATAGAGAAACAATCTTTTCTCCAATTTTTAGGGTATTTCTATTTCGTGTTGGAGGATATTTGGCCTCCACAACTAAACCCCTTCATTGAATAGAGATCTCCACATGGGAGGGGGGGGGACGGTGGCGATATGTGTAAAAATATAAAACAAACAAAAAAAAACAAAAAAAAACAGCCTTTTACTCTCAACAGAATAGGGTAGAGCAGAGATATTTATATGCAAATATATGGAAATTAATCGTCAAAATAATTGGCAGAAAAACTGACGATGGCGATTAATTGTCCCATCCCTATATATATATATATATATATATATATATATATATATATATATATATATATATATATATATATATATATATATATTATATATATATATATATATATATATATATATATATATATATATATATATATATATATATATATATATATATATATATATATATATATATATATATATATATATATATATATATATATATATATATATATATATTCCAACTTGGAAGGAAAAGTTAGTTTTATTTAATGCAAACAAAAAAAGGTTCAACCCTTATAAAGAATAGGGCGGTAGCCCCCCCCTCTTCCCTTCCCACCCCCTCTAAGCTTAAAGAAAACTGAGAAACTACAATTCTAAAATTCAAAAGAACCAGAAAACTTCATCTCTGAATCACAATTTCATTACTTTAAGGAAGGGAAACCGGGCAAGGGGGTAGGGAGGTGTTTGTGTGTGGGGGTGGGGGGTTGATGAAATACCATCATCCTTTATTATTATTATTTTTTTTTTTTTTTTTTTGATATCTTTATGACACCTCCCTCCACCAACATACAAAAAATGTGTGTACAAACCTTAGTAGTCTAGTTTTTACATGGAGCTACTTCATAAATTAACACACAAAAAAACTTACATTTAAAATAATAATAATAATAATAATAATAATAATAATAATAATAATAATAATAATAATAATAATAATAATAATAATAATAAAAATAATAAAAAAATTTAAATTATATATATATATATATATATATATATATATATATATATATATATATATATATATATATATATATATATATATATATATATATATATATATATATATATATATATATATATATATATATATATATAAAATTCCTAGAACCAAAATAATGGGTCGATATTAGTAATATTTCGAAATTCAGCTTATCAGGGCACGCCCATACCCAACTCATACCCTAATACTAAAATTATTATTATTATTACATTGCTAATACAGATAGATATTTTCTGTTGACGGTACTATTGCTTATTGTATAAAGCATATTATTCTCATTATTAAATCCTGTTTTATTGTTATTATTATTATTATTATTAGTAGTAGTAGTAGTAGTAGTAGTAGTAATAGTATTACCCCCAGAAGCCTCTTTTCAGAAGAATTGACAGATCATTTTATAATAATTTATGTATTCAGTTATTTAGAACTTGCATGTAAAATTCTCATCCAAAAAATAAAATCGTAAAACTGTAAATGTAGCACTTCCTGAATAAAGCATTGAGAAAATAAATATATAAAATAATAATAATAATAATAATAATAATAATAATAATAAAATATAGTTTTTACTATTATTATTATTATGATTATTACTACTACTTCTAACAAGGTTAACAACAATATAACATTATTATTATTATTATTATTATTATTATTATTATTATTATTATTATTTATTAAGGTTGGAAACAAGGTCACACAAATAACTTTTAAATTCCCCAATCATTAAATGTCTCAAGAAAGAAAGGAAATTGATTTCGATAGTCACGTAAAACATCGTGACAATATAGATTAATATAATAATAATAATAATAATAATAATAATAATAATAATATATATATATATATATATATATATATATATATATATATATATATATATATATATATATATATATATATATATATATATATATGAGGAAATACTTTTGTTTTTATTATTGAACTTACTGAAAGCGTAGGTGACCTGACGTCCTTCGTCAAAGGAACCGCGTCTCTTTCGGGTTACGAGGTTGGGGCCCCGTTTTCCTTCTTTCTTCATAGGAGAGCGGGATCGACGATCCATCGTCTGGGAGCCACCTCCTACAACCCCCGGCACCCCAACGGAACCTCGTCTATTTGGCACTGCGACGCTCCCTCCGAGGGGCGACCCGCGAGGAGCGGGTGCCAGGGCCCCAGCAGGAGGAATTTTGCCTAAATTTAGGCTTGAGGAGCGCCCGACTGTAATTTTGCCGGCGTTCGGGGGGGAACTACTCGAACAAATCTATTGTTTTTTTCTTTGTTGAAGTTTTTGAAAGTGGGAAAAAGGTAAAAACTAAAGAGTCAAACGAAGGTAGACGTGGGACTCTGTAACTATATGGGCCAGAGCTCTAAGGCGCTCGGGGTCAAAGCCGGTCATTCACAGTTCATAACAAATAAATCGATCATCGATTTTCTGATTATTTTTGCTACGCAGTCACTAGGAATTCTTTTCATATGTTACATTATATATATACATAACTCTTTAAATCAATTAAAAAATAATAGCCTAAACCACACACATACTATATATATATATATATATATATATATATATATATATATATATATATATATATATATATATATATATATATATATATATATATATATAATAAAACGAGAAAATGATTCAGTAAAAAAGGACAGATAGATATATAGTTAGAGAAAGATAGATAGATAGATCAACAGATGGATATATTTAAAAAGATAGATAGATAGATCAACAGATGGATTATAGTTAGAGATTTAAATAGAAAGATATATATATATAATAATATTATATATATATATATATATATATATATATATATATATATATATATATATATATATATATATATATATATATATATATATATATATATATATATATATATATATATATAGATAGATAGATAGATAGATAGATAGATATATATATATATAGATAGATTGACAGAGATAGATAGATAGAGCAGATAGAAAAAAGATAGATAGATATAGGGGATAGATAAATAGAAAGCTTGACAGAAACAAAGAAGGAAAGAGAAAGATGGATAGATTGAGACAGATAGATAGATGATAGATAAATAGAAAGATTTACAAAAAGAAGTAGATATATATATAGATAGAGATAAACAGAGAGACTGACAGAAAGATATATAGATAGATATATAGGTAGGTAGATAGATAGATAGTCATATAAATGTAGAAAAGAACACGATATACATGATAATATGACCAAACTACCCAAAATAACAACTTATTCACAGAGCTCAACAACGAATCTCTCACACATGTTGAAACAGAGAAAGACAAGTCTAAGAAAGAAGAAGAAGAAGAAGAAGAAAGGAAGAAACGCATCGCGTGATCCCAACCAATTATATCATTAAAAAAAAAAAAAATTTTAAACTTCAAATTTTAGAAAAAATAATTCAAATCTGAAGAACTAAAAAAAAAAAAAAAAAAAAAAAAAAGGGACAAGGCTTAATACTGTCTTCCAGAAGATTATACTCAATGAAAGAAGAAAATAAGTAAATGACACCTTCTTAAATTTGATATTTAATCATGCAAATGTGTGTGTGTGTGTGTGTGTGTATTTTATGAGCGTATATGTGTGTTCCTACTACTATGTATGTGTTATGTATGACACTTTTTTGCACTAATAATTTACACTTTTTACTTTATATATATTATATATTATATATATATATATATATATATATATATATATATATATATATATATATATATATATATATATATATATATATATATATATATATATATATATATAAGACAATTAGATAAGTCGATCATACACATGAGATTTACATATGCACATATAGCATAAACCTACATGATGATGACAGTCATACCACAGATATACATGTAAGTTAATCTAAAATTAATCATGCCAAACTAAGTCAAAATCGTGTACAATTATTTATTCTAATAACGTCTAAAGATGAATATAAAGAAACAAACACACACACACATATATATATATATATATATATATATATATATATATATATATATATATATATATATATATATATATATATATATATATATATATATATATATATATATATATATATATATATATATATATATATATATATATATATATTTATATTATTTAAAAAAAATAAAAATAAAATAAAATTTGCATAAAATAAATAAAAAAATAAAAATAAAAAAAAAAAAAAATAAAAATAAATAAAATTTATATATATATATATATATATATATATATATATATATATATATATATATATATATATATATATATATATATATATATATATATATATATATATATATATATATATATATATATAAAATCGAACAATTAATTTAACGGTTTTTTGCCATTTATTGTTTCACGTTGCTGTACAAAAATGACAAATTACGCTAACCTTAACGGAAATAATAAAAAAATTATATATATATATAAATATATATACAACATAAGAAGGTCCAAACAACGACACACAACAACCTTCTCTCACTAAAGATCACGCGCAACTGAAACACTTAAGAGTAAGAGCCATCACTTACATACATATCAAATATCATTATTTTACAAGTTTTAAAAGGCCAAGAACTCGCAACAATTTTTCTTTAACCCCGATTTAGTCTTCTTATAATTATTTACTACCATTAAAGTTATTATCCCCCTTATTATTATTATTATTATTATTATTGGCTCTCTAAAGTGTCTCTTATTTTAAAATTACCAACCTTTTTAATCTTCGGGACAATCAACGGACACGCAATAACGGCAAGGCCACAAAAAAAAAAAAAAAAAAAAAAAAATGGCTGCACAAATCGGGCACATGATTGCGGATCCATTGGAATAAAAACGTACCACCGTTCCTCCAGCTCAGGGCGACTTTAATTAGGCCAAACGTTCAACTAATAAAAACGCGCGAAACAATTTTTCGACGTTCTGGTCAATAAAGTCAATTTAAAGTAACGATAAAACCGAAAAAGAAAGAGAAAAAAAACAAAAACTATAAAAGTACTCAAACAATACATAAATACATACACTAACGCACACACACCAAGTTAAACATCACACAGACATGTAAATTATCCATTATATTTAATCACCAATCATGGATTGGGAGATACTGGAGACGGATCCTCCCTAGAAAGAAAAAAAAGTTCCTCTGCCATGCATTTACTCTTTAGTGTTGTATAACTGACAAGTACCTATATATGGTCGTAATCCTGATATTCGATATTATAAGGTTCGTAAACTATCAGGTTTCGCGGGATTGTGTAACCTAATTTAATTTCCTTTTTTTATAATATAAAACGTTTTTTTTTTTATAATATAAAACGCTAACTAAAATTCCTAATTGAAGGACACACTGTGAATCGCGACATTCAGACCCTCACCCTCACCCTCAAAACTACAAGCTCGCCCTACGAGAATACACATAAGAAGGTCTTTAAAATATAAGGTTAAAAATTTTATGCAAGCTACTGACTGAAAAAGAAAAACGCAAGTAATAACAAGGAAGAGAGACTCGCATTTGAATTTGAATTATGTATCACTATCCGAGGTTATTTCATCATTTAAAAAAAAAAAAAAATAAAACTTTCAATCACAAATTATTATTATTATTATTATTATTATTATTATTATTATTATTATTATTATTATTATTATTATTATTATTATTATTATTATTATTATTATTATTATTATTTATTATTATTATTATTATTATATTATATATACTATTTTAAAACTATAAATAAATATTATTATTAATTATTATTATTATTATTATTATTATTATTATTATTATTATTATTATTATTATTCTATAACTCAAAATAAATTACAGC
>SEYY01018661.1:27500-47500 GCA_009176605.1 Armadillidium nasatum | reverse complement strand
CTTTACTTCACCATATGTTACCCAATTTCAATGGCCTTTTATCAGGCAATGTCTGCCTTTAACATTTGAAAGTTTTGCTTTCTTTCTATGGTGAGGTCTCATGTGAGCTTATAGAATTTTTCCATCATAGATTTTAAGTAAAATATCTTTTTTATTTGCTTATTCTTTAAAATGTGCCATATTTAAAGCCTATCTATTCTGATGTTTTTCAACATTTTTGGTTATTTTAAAGCAGAAATTAGGTTTAAATTCCAATACATTAGGCATATATACTCATTATAAGTTTTTATTTTGTTATTTGCCTACAAGAAATTTAAGAAGCCATTAAAAGAGGTTTAATTTTATTAAATGTACTAACAACTCAATATAAGCTTATAACTTAAGATAACTGAAATTAATATATAAATACTTACGTAATTTCCAATACCTTTTTGACAGGTTTGGAGACCTCGTCTGCACATTTGGAGTTCCTTCCAAAGTTGCATTGGTCCTATAAGAGCTCATGATTAAATAGCAAGTCTACATCATCTTATTCATTTATATTATAAAACACTAAACTTTTGTCACCACTTAGTCTCAAAATTAAGATACTCTGTTCATCTGAATATAATAATAATAATAATAATAATAATAATAATAATAATAATAATAATAATAATAATTTATTTTATTATTATTATTAATTAAAAGTAACAATGGCACATATACTAAAAAACACAAAAGTCACATAACTGTAAAACATTACATTCTTTTAATCTTTTTTTTTTTTTTTTTTTTTTTTTTTTTTTAATATCTAAAATTCAAATCATTTATTATTCTGTGATTGACTCTTTCGATATATTCATTTAAAAGGGAAAGGGAGGAGATAGAAGGAGATTTTATTAAGAAAAAAGAATATGAGGAGGCATTAAAGAAAATAAAACATGGGAAGATAACAAGGGAGGGTAGAATAATGATTAACAACAGAAATAATCATGAATGATGGAAGAAACTACTATATGTAAAGTAAAGGGGGAAAATACAGAAGAAATTATAAAGGAAAATACAACATTTAATATAGTGGATCATGTGACAAAGATATGCAATAGAATCTTTGGAAGAAAGAAAAAAAAATGTACATTAAGAACATTAGAAAATAGTGATAGGTAGAAGCCAAATGGACCTTTTGAGACTGTCCCAGTCAAAACAAATAATAATGGTAATACTAATACATACAACAAAGACTAGGTCTATCCTATCCCTAGTTACCAGTTCATTCATGAAAAGTAATATAAAAATAAAACTAAGCCCCTATATATATTTAGTAAACATAACAGATGACATTATATAACTAATTACATATGCAGCATGCAATGAACCAAAACCCACTAAAGACTGATATTTAGGCTTTGTCACAAGCTGCTCTAAAATTCATAGGCTTAGTCACAAACTGGTCTAAAAATATATACCCACCAATTTGGCTTAGTCAAGTTATACTATACAATACCTAAACCATCCATATATCTATCTAGCCCCCTCTTAAATGTTGCAAGAGAACCACAGTCAACTATCTCCTGTGGCAAGCCATTCCAAAAATTAACAACCCTATTACTGAAGAGTATTTTCTTTGATAGAGATGGCATGACATTTTTTTTTTTTTCTTATCATGTCCTCTAGTTTCTCTTCCATGGTCCACTATAAAGTATTTCTCAATTTCAGATGCAAATATTTTGTAAACTTGCATCATATAGAAACATAGTAGTAGAGACATGGTGTGGTAAGGAGTGGCATGGAAGAAATGGTAGCTTGACCTACCTTATACTTTCCTTAAGAATAGTGATAGAGGGGATGTTGGAATATTATAGGATGGAGTTTGTTTCATTTTTAAATTTGGAGAAGTCACTTGATACAGTGCCTTAAAGAAAGGTTAATGTACAAATCTAGATAGGGATTTGAGAAGATTAAAAATTAAGGAGAGCTCCCAGGAACATGTATGAGAGTTCTAAATGTATTATAAGAACTGAATATAAAACTAAGAATAATTTATTAAATATATTGAATAATGAGTTAAGCAAAGTAATATATCATCATAACTACTTATTTAAAGTATACCTGTAAACAATAATAAAGAGGGTAGAGTAAGAATTAAGGGTCTTTTGATGAAGAATAGAAGTATATAGGTTGAGAGAGATGGCGATTTGCTACCCAGATCAATAAAATGTATTTAGTGTTAAAAGATGAGTATTCACTTCATTATTTTTTTCAAATAAGCCTTCTGACTTGTATACAAGCCAAATAAAGGAAGACTTAAGAATATTCATTCATTTATATATCAGTTTTGTATTAATTTTAGCTAATCAATCCTTCAAGAATAAAGTTGTCCTTGATTTTTGGCTAAATACAATGAAAGGATTACTTTGCACACTTTCTTCTTCTAATCAAATTTTTAGAGAAAAGTAAGGAGATGGACCTGTTTATTAAAAGAATGTGGAAAGTATCCCTTAACTTTTTTTGGTTTGACAATAAAGGGAAATGTATGTTCATGAAATTATAAACTAAATTTTTGACGAGGTGAAGAAAATTTGAAGACAAACTTTCCTTACACATAAATACATATTAAATAATCAAGAGCAAAGATATCAATGCAGCGATATCATCACAAATACAAAACGTACATTTTGTATTTATAAATTTTGTATAGGCTTATATTGAAATCAAATACCTGAAAATATTAACATATTAATATAAAAGTCATTTAAATTACTGAACATTGAAATCATTATATATAAATTTTGATATACTTGATATTTATAAGAGGGATAATATATTTAATGTTAAAATTGATATTTGATATATATCAATATATAGTGGAAAAATTATACTCTTCACCACTCACATGGCCTAAGGTATTGGGAGCTGAACCCCTAACTGATAAATATTTCTCTGTTCATGCATTCAAATATAATTATCTAATTTGATATTGAAATTGATGTATCATTCTACTGAATACATAATTCTTAATCAATATTTATAATGAAGTAATCAATATACTATAATTCCTATATTTTTAATAGTAATATTTTTATTTAATAAATGTTTTCCACACTTAAAATTAATCTTACTTAAATTCAATATCCGTCAAGTTAGCGAAAGATTTTTTTAAAGGACAAATTAAAAGAGTAATAACTAAATAATAAAAGAGTAAAATTAAAAGTAATAAATTATTAAAATCTGTCCTTTAAAAAAAATCTTTCGCTGAAAATCTTTTGCTAACTTGACGAACATACTCAAAAGTATTTAACCTTATCAAAATTCATTTGTTCACATTTTTCATGATTGTTATAGTTGTAAATGTTAATATACTCTAATACATTGCCATCTAGTAACATGGTAATGTTACTACCAAAATAAATAAAACATGACAAAAACATCTCATAAGCCTAGGCCCAACAAGAAAAATAAAAACACTTGAGGAATCAATGAACCAGCAAGTAGATACCCTTTAGCTTTTAACCGATTTGAGAATTTAGAAAGATCTTGGTAATATAGCTTTCTAGCATTCGAAACAATATGCCTTTTGTTTCAAGAAGCCTGAGGCTACCAGTCCGTTTGCGACAATTTCTCAATTTTAAAAATTTGAGATGTTTTTGAAAGAAATTGCCGTATTTATTTGGTATTTGTGACCTGCGTCGTATTTTACCCAGATTAAAATTATTAATTAGAAATGTATTCTATACTGTAATCCTTTTATGCAATTTAACAAAGCGTTAAATTTTTCACAAACTTGACTTCTAAGTAAATAATTCTTTGACTCAAGCTGTAATGACAATATTCTGTCCTAAGTCCTAATCTTATAAAAAGAAAAAAAAATATTTCAAAAGTTCAACAACCACTTTAAGCGCAGACATGACCGTGTTTTCTTTACTTTGGTGTTTTTTGCCTATAAGTCCAAGGTTTAAATCGTTCAAAATTCAAAATACCCTGGATTGAAACTGACTAACTAAAATTTTTCCTATTTAATTTAATAAAATTTTATATTAAGTAAATATTAAAACTTACGCTCCTGACAGAAAAAAAAATATTAATTTACAATAAACTTGAATTACGATTCAATCATACTGGAAAAAAGAAATATAAAAGCCTGCAGCTGAATTGTTCAGTTTATATTTAAGAACCTTGACTTGAAAGAGAAGGGTCGAAATTTAGCGTTACAATTAAATAATTTTGGACGCTTACTATGATTGATTTTCGAAGAACGTTGCATTTTCGAAGTTCCTTAATATTATGGAAAATCCTTGTATTTTAGATTTAATTAAATATTTTATGATTTAAAGATGAAGCTATTTTTTGTTTACATTTTTGCTTCTTAGTAAAATACAAATTCTCTGGTTTATTTTGAAGTTTCAAAATTTCCCTAAAACTAGATTCCTATTATGAATGGCAACACAAAAACCTTGTTAGGCGATTTTGAACACGCTAGAGCCACTTGCTCTTATAACTCGTAACTCGTTAGAAACAAAATTGAAATGTAAGTGTTTTTTAATAATTAAATCAACCTCGTCGACAAGATCTTCCAGAACGTAAAGTATAACTAATAATAACCTGTCTTTGACTATTAATTGTTTAATTTAGATATTAGGACTTTGAATTTGGGCTCTGATTGCTATTTTGGAACTTTGACATTGACAGTCTACTCTTTATTTTTGATTTGCATTGTTTGATTTTAATTAGCAAAAGAGTGGGCTTGTTAGGCATTCTATGGGGTTTAAAAATTGACTTATGTTGACATTTAACTGTTTAATTAAAGTTCTAAGTTGTAACTGGAGTTAGGATTTATTGCCCTGATGTTTGAATGGCAATTGTTCAGTTAAGAGAGGTTCAGTTTATCTTTTAAAATACTTACTAAAATTTAAATAAAGTCTTAAACGTTAATAAGGCGCTTCTTCCTAAAGAACTTTTTTATGGAAAAAATACCTAAAAGTTATACTTAAAATTTGGCTAGAAGATCATATTAATATTTGGTGAGTAACTTTAGATTTTATTGTTTATAATTACTATTTTCTTTAGGCTAATATATCTAAATTTGGTTTGTTACTTTTTAAAGACCTTTTAGGACAGACAGTCACATTACTGTCTTATTCTCCGCGATTTCTGTTTATAAGCAAATTCGCAACAATATACAAATATAATATATTTAAGAACAGTAGAGGTAAAAGCAAGAGATGTATTTGAAAGATTATGGTAGTAAAGTTTAAGGAAAAGAAAACACCTCAACTAATCTACGAAATTGACTTGGAAATTAAATAATAAGAGGAGACTTTACTATGAACTGTTTCTCAAGAAACGATGGCTTTAGAAGTTCCTTCATATACGAATTCAATATAATTAAGAACGTTATGCAGTTATATATTTGAGTAGAATGCAATAATTATGATAGTAGGAAAGAGTTGAAAATGAAAAATATATAACTCATACCTTATACCTTCGAATTCTGAGGACTAGTAATGACCAAGCAAAAACATTTACATATATAATTTCGTCTAGACTCGACAATGATTTGAAAAAAGTTATTCTTATGTAAAGGGAAAATCCATTTTTTTAAAAATCTTTAGTTTTTACCCGATTTTCCTGAAAATTTCAGTATAGATAGCTTTTTCCCGAAGAAAAAAGTCCATTTTTAACGTTTTTCCGAGAGATTAACCGTTTAGTAGTTACTGCGTGAGTTTTAGGCATGTTAAAATCTACGGTGAGACTATGTCAAAAAAAATTTTTATTTGAAATTTGGCGTTTGTATTCCTTATTCTATTGGCTACAAAAACCTTTAACAGATACTTGCTCCCAGAGTTATTAAAAAAAATTTTTTAACACAAAACTGAACAAGTATTGAAAAAAAAAATTGAAAAAAATCCACATACTTGTAAAAAAATTAAAACAAAAAAAAAACTACACGGTAAACATTTCTGATTTTTGGTAGGTGTATAGAAGAGTGATGGGGCTAAAAATTCCTCTCAATACGTTATTCGATCCTATTAGTTTGTTACGAGATATGGCCCCTCAAAATAGTCCATTTTTGACCAATTTTCAAAAATTCCAAAAGTTTGACAGGCTATATCTTTCTTCAAACAATTAGCATTTAATAATGCACTAAATAAAAGTTGTAGATCTATCCCTCCTCTAAACAATATCTAAAAATAAAAAAAATAAAATAGTCGGAAGATATTTTTTTTTAAATAATTTTTTTCCAGAAGGGTATTTCTTTAAAAAAAATTTAAAAAAAAAAATTTTTGAGTGCTTTTAATTTTTTTTCTTAGACGTTATATCAAAAATCTGTTCCCACAAATGCAATAAATTGGGGCTAAGATTGTTCAGTTAAATTTTCAGCTAATGTGGACCAGTGGTTTGACCCGCGCGCTATTCATTTTTTTTTTTCAACTTTTATCATAAATAACTTTCAACCCGTTATAGACTCAGAAAAACCCTCGAAATCAACTTAGATCGTTGGGAAAAAATGCAAATATACTGAAAAATTCAGCTCAATCGGTAAAATAATAATAAAAAAAAATTAAAAATTGGACCCTCCCTTTCAAAATATTTGAAACACCTTTCTAACAAACAAAGATAGCTCGATACATCAAAAATATGCCATTTTTAATGTACAAATTTAATGAAAACAGAAATTTCTGAAGATTTTGACAGCTCACTAAATGGGAACAATACTATTTTTAATTTGATTTAAAAACGAAAAATAAAAAGTTCTGAGATTTCGAGGCTGTGGTAATATCACGGTACATATTGGGAATATTTGAGAGTGAGCATCACGAGCTCTCATTGCGTGTGAATGTGTTTCACTAGCTCTGAACTCATGATGTCCTGAAGGGCAGCATGTGCCCTTGTCGGTGACGTCCGCCATCAAAAACAAAAAAAATTTATGATAAGTCGAACTTAGAACGCTAGAAAACTAAATAATAATAATAGGCATAAATGAAATGAAAGATAAAATAATAATAATACAAATGTCAAAATTTTTCATTGATATATTGATTGATGTTTCCATATATCGTTTGATGTTAAGTTCGTCCAATTCCCCTTTTAACCAAAATACTTCAAATCCTACTATCATGACCAACAATGGCATTCAAAACTTTGCCTAAAAATCAAAAAGGTCTTTAAATTTTCATAAACTCAATTAAGTACTGAAAGAGCTGTATTATGATTTGAAGGCAGCAATGAAAGTTTTTTCTCTCTCGGCTCTCCAAGGTAGATTAATGTGGTATTTTCCATCCTTGAATTCTATACTCTTTCTCAATTTTATAATCTATCGAATCAAATTCAGATTTATTATTCATATTTTCAATACCTAAGGATTCTATCTTTAATATATTTTCTAAACCCTGTTTTACTTTAGAGTCTGTTAAAATTGACTTAGAGGACTAAAATAAAAATGAACAGGATTCAAGATAGCAATAACAAATGTTTGATATACCATTATTTGACTTTCATTTTGAAAGTCTGAAAAATATTCACGAAGCTTAACTTTATTATGATAGAGAAAGTTTGTAATATTTCCAAATGATATGATGGATCCATCCCTCATTTTAAAGGTTGATCTACTCATGCATTTGACTAACTCTAGCATAGGGAAATACTCTATTAAATCAGTGCCTAATTAGGCATTCAATTCAAAATATGAGTTATTGACCTCTTTAAACCCAGCATCAGCTAATTTGAAAGATTTATTTCTGAAATTCCTGAGTGCACTATCTATAAAATTGATTATAATTTAACTGAAGATCCTCATCTATCAAAAGAGGAAGTTAGAAGCAAAATTTATCAATATAAACATCAAGTAAAATTTCCTTTAAAATATGAACTCTTAACACTTAAAAATAAGTTTTAATATCATATTTGGTACCCTGTTGATTCTCTGTAGATATTTTAAGTTTATCCAGCACTCCCTTTGAAATAACACCCCTTCCTTGAATAGGGTTCTGCCCATGAATGGTGGTGATATATATATATATATATATATATATATATATATATATATATATATATATATATATATATATATATATATATATATATATATATATATATATATATATATATATATATATATATATATATATAATCTTATGAAATATAAACTTTAAAGCCAAAAATATAATCTTACTTAGATTCTATACTTGCATTAGGTATTTTTCAAGCAATGTTGCAGTTTATGTTTATCCTAATTAAAGTGTATATTTTCTTTAAATTACATTGTAGCCAATAAATGGCATGCAGAAGACAGTAAAAATGCAACCTCATTTAGGAATGCCAAAAATGAATATACAAACAAATATATACATGTTTGAAATTTATGTATAATTATTAATTTTTTATGTAATATTAAAAATTTATTAAAAATTTTTTTTAATAATGATATGTTGAAAATTTAATGTACACAAATTTATAAATTACGTAAGATACCATAATTAATGTCGTATTCAAAAGCTTAAAGTAATGGAACCTTCATTACTTTTCCTTTCAAAGAAACTGAATAATGATAACAGAATTACTTTTTCCAAGTAACAGAATTACCTTTTTGAGTAACGATGCCCACCTATATATATATATATATATTATATATATATATATATATATATATATATATATATATATATATTATATATATATATATATATATATATATATATAGGCTTGTGGGATATAATTCATTTTGACAGACCTGAAGCTTCATATTTCATTAGTTTTTTAAGGAATGTAGCTTCAAAATAACTAGGTATTACCAATTGCTGGAAACCTAAAATTTATAGTCATTGATTATTTTTCAATCTTGTTTCAACCTTCATAAAATTGATTTAAAAAAAAAAAAAATTTATCATTAAATTTTTAATGGGTATCAGATTGGTACCAGTATGGGGTTGTTAAAATATTTGTAATGGTACTGGTTAAAATTTTTGGTATTGCTCCATCCCTATATATATATATATATATATATATATATATATATATATATATATATATATATATATATATATATATATATATATATATATATATATATATATATATATATATATATATATATATATATATTAAAAATACTTTATAGAGATATTATTGCTGATTTTTATTTATGTAGCCAGAGCTTTTAAACCTTTACCTATAATTACCACCCCAAATCGTTATTTGTATCTACCAGTAAATAATTGATAAGTATTACTAACTTTAAAATAATTAGAGGTTTCTCTTTTTCTTTGTGCAGAAAATGGAAGGTTTTAATTGCTTTACTTGTGGGGTGTTTATGAATTCATCATCAACGTATCATATGCACAATATTTCTGTTCATACGTTAGAAGAACTTTCCACAACAATTATTAAAATTTTATTTAAAGAAGAAAAAATCATACAGAAAAAAAATTTAGAAGCAAATCATGTAAATCATTCAGGTTCAAGTATGTAATCTTTTTTTGTTACTTACAATTAATTTTTATAAAGTCATATATAATTATTATTATTAAAAAATTTTTGGTTTTATATAATTTGATAGTTGGTATGATTGTTTTAAATTAAGAGAAGATAGACAAATGAACTATCTTATCGATATGTTACTAAAATAGATAGTTAACTAGAATAATTACCTTCAAAAATAATCAGTCAGATCAAATAAGTGTAGCCTAATATAAATACAAATGTCTCTACTAAATGTTTGCAGAAAAGACAAACTTTTTAAATATGTGAAACTTAGTGTAAGTCTCAGTAAATGTCAGTGAATATTCGTTCGAATTCACAGATTTACTTTTATTTTACTTGTTATAAAAATAATTTAATTTATGTGATTACCAACAATAATTTGGGCTCTCTGTACTTTTTAATATGCTATTGTAAGTTTATCCTCTAGAAAGTAAAAGAAAAGAAAAACTATTTATAATACTAAGTAAATTTTACCTAACCATTACTCTACAGACTCAGAAATTGTCATTGCTTGAGCTGTACCTCTATTTGTAATGTTTTGTTCCTTAAACTTCTCCTTCTGCTAATATCTATTGACATTCATCCGTAGAAATAGATTATTTAATCAGTATATATATATATATATATATATATATATATATATATATATATATATATATATATATAT
The DNA here is from genome assembly GCA_009176605.1 of Armadillidium nasatum. Lineage (NCBI taxonomy): Eukaryota > Metazoa > Arthropoda > Malacostraca > Isopoda > Armadillidiidae > Armadillidium > Armadillidium nasatum. Next base: position 37,374 of record SEYY01018661.1, on the reverse strand, counting down.
ATATATATATATATATATATATATATATATATATATATATATATATATATATATATATATATATATATATATAGAGAGAGAGAGAGAGTGTGTGTGTGCGTTCATATGCGTGTGTGTACCTAAATATTTGCAATGCTTATAAGTTTATTGTTGATTTTTTTTTTTAACCCTTTTTGTTTGTTGTTACTATTGTTTACAATACCTTACTTCAAATCCTTAAAGAAGAGCAGATAAGGATTTTATTTCTCAATAGATTTTTTTTTTTTTTTTTTTTTTCATTTCAATAAGTCATACATGGTAACTTTTTTAAAGTAAAATTTCTGTATAATTTTTACATTTGAAGGTGGAGTTTAACGTCTTATACATACATTGTTGCAATTCTTTTAAAATGAGGTGAAAAAAACTTTAGAATTACTAATCAAATTAATAAACCAAATTAAAAATTGCATATAACTTTATTTAAAATCAATAAAAGACACTTCTCAGTAGTTTTATTATTGCTAATTTAGTTGTTAGAAACATCTGTTGATAGAATTTAAGAAAATGTATTTAATCATTATTAATATTTTTATTATTAGTAGTAGTAGTAATAGGAGGTAGGAGGATGAGTATCAGTAACAACTCCAGTAGTATTTTTCAACTTTCGAGGCATGATATTACACTCACATTTTCATTGTAGATGGGTATTTACAAGAATGCATGGATGAAATTATTGAGCTCGGAACAATGGAAGGTGAAGATAACTTAACCGTTCAGAGTTTACTTCTCAAATCAAATTTTACCCCAAATTCCCGTCATGTAATTGAAGTACAAGAAAAAAAACAATCTAAAGATGTAATAAAAGTTTTATCGCAAGAGTTAAATGCAGCTGTGATAAAGTAAGTGAGTTAGTTACCAATTTACCTTTATTGTAGTATTGAAATTATTATTGTAGTATTGTAAAATTATATTCTAATATTTGTAAGTTCTTGCTAGGTCATTTTATTCGACATTTTTTAATCAAGTATAGCCAGTTCACTAATCTTATAGAATAGATCATTTCAAGCTTTTGACATTTTTTTTTTTTAGGTTTATAGTTTGGAAACAAATTTTTGAAGGTATTTCATTCCCCAAGTTTGTGAAAATGTTTTTATCTTCAAAGAAATGTCTAATTATTTAGACCATAAAACAAATGCTTTTTCTGTTTTATCATATGACTAAAATGTATAAAATTAGCATGATTAATGATTCCATATAGTGTAATTTTGAAAAATTATTATAAACAAGAAAGGAATTCGATGATGCTCATGAAACTTAGAAAGTTAACAGAAGTGCATTCGAGATGCTAAGATGAGAAATAATTAAATGTAATTGATGATAGAGAAGGACAAAAACGAATCTTTATATTGTCTAGCATCTTAGATAGAGAAGAGAGAGAGAGAGAAAAACTGGAATTGTTATTTCTTTCAGATTTTTTTAAAAACAAGCTGTAGGGAAAGAGTAAGTGCGTGCCTAAAAGTGTATAATAAGGTGCAGTAAATGGAGGAAAAAATCAGGACAAATTGAAAAAAAATGGGTCATATTCCTAGTGTTATATAATTAAGAGCAGTTGAATAGATAACTTATGATTAGTTGGTAAAACTAAATTAGAAACAATTAAGTTTATAGTAGAAAAGACCAAACCATTAATGTAAAGAAAAAGATTAAAATTGAGGAAATAGTTTTGGTTATATTAGTAAATGAATAAGTTAAGAATGACCATCTCTGTTTGCATTACCTTTTGTAACTAATGAATATCAGACTTAAAATAATAAATGTTTAGGACTATTTGTTATACATTCTTTTGTTTCGGTGGTACCTTAAATCAGTTCCAAAAATTTTGATTTATCTTTCAATCTTTAAGAATTATAATAAAATTGTTTATTACAAATAAACATTGTACTGTTTACATGTTCTTCTCAATTCTCAATTTTGTTTTTCAGGTTAATTTGAAATTGGTAAAAGGAGAAGTTGGTTATAAAATTTTTAATCATATCTTCATCTTAAATGAAGGTAATTAATTTAATAGTTACTCCAGAATACATTGAGAACTAATGGGTTTTATTTCTAGCTTTTCAAATTCCTTTTCTTGGCATTTATGGTGGAAAAGTTGCGACCTGTAAGAAAAGATGTTTTGAGAGAAAATTGAACTACTCTTCACAATCTGAAATATTATTTGAGGAAAAAATTCTTGTAAATAATTTTATTGCATTAAAGTAATGAATCTGTCACTTATTGACTTAACAAAAATATTACTCAGAAAATTTAATTATTCCTTAAAATCATTTTCAATATTGCAAAGTGATCTTGTCCCATTGTTGAGAATTAAGTCGATTAAGAATATATTAATAAAATATATTTGTCCCTTATCTAGTTGTGAACTTAATTGGTATGAAATGATTTTAGTACGCCAAATAGGGACTGTAACATAAAAAAAAGGAGCTGGAGATGGGCAGTATTGATTTGTACATTAAATTTTTCGTTTATATAATTTTATAGTCATCTATATTTAAATCTTAAAATCCATTTCTAAATTTTAAGTCTTAATTAATACTTAATCTAAAAATGAAAACCCGATAGGGGTATTTAGTACAGAATTTTTCTGTAAACAAAGAAACTATAAAGTAAATATGCTTGTATTATTAGTAATTCTCTAAAATACTTGTACATAATAATCCCAAATATACTTGTAAGTATTATTAAAAATCAATCTTAAACTGATATAATATGTTTCACCCATAGTTCTCTTTCGTATCTTTCTCAGTAACTTTAATTTACTTCTTCATAAGTAAATATTATGAATCAATGAATCATATTAAAAGTTCTCATTATTTAAATGTCATATTAGTATAATTTTTGCTTGCAGGGAAATAAAAAGACATTACTTCTTAAGTCATTGTATTAAATTTTCACCTACTACTACTACTAATACTTTTTGTAAGCAACAAAATGACAGTTTTGGACTACTGTCATTGTTACATAAACCAGTGATATGCTAGACATTATAAAAATGAGTACTTCTCGCAGTTAAAGGTTTCCTTAAAACCTTCGGTAAGTGAAAATTTAAATTTACTTTAGCATATAATTGCATATATATTTATTATTATTATTATTAAACATATCATGAAATTAAAATGGTAAGGACTTTAATTATTTTAAAAATGTTTTTCTCTATCTTCTGCGTTATATGGCTTGCAGTTGAAAAAACTTGTCCGTTTCAATTAGCATCTAGGTTTTATATTTTAGTGAGTTAAACATTGCCAGTTAAAATACATATATAAGATGGTTTCCTTTGTTATATTATCTATTTGTGTACTTTGGTTTGCAGGAATTTATGGGCCAAATAAATTTGTTTTCAATATGCTAGAAATTTAGAATGCTTATATAAATTCATATTTTACTTTTTATTATTTCAGTTTTCAGAATGATTTTTTGAGTACTGGAATAACAGGCTGTTTCAGTAAACAGTTTGAACATAATCAACTGAATGATTCTCAATTCTTTTCTAATGCTTCATTCACAACAAAGAGGAAAGCTAAAAGGAAAGGAAGGACTAATTGTCAGTCAAAATCGAAGCAGTTCTTTGATAACAAAACCCCAGAACATTCGCCCATCAAACGTAAAGATTTATCACCACAAGCTATGGAAAAAAAATCAAATGTTAAAATTGTGTTGAGATCTGGAAGAACAATTAAAACCACCCCAAAATATGAGGATTTTATATATTACGATGATTATAAGGAAAACCTATCTTCTAATAGGTTAATGTCTTCAAAGTCTGAGCTAAATATGGATTCTGCCATTCAGAGACCAGTTACAAATACAGATCACGATATTCTTGACGTTCAGTGTACGAAACTTTTAGATCTTCTTACCAGAATTTACATTAGATGATTTAAACTTCAGTAGCGAACTGGATATCAAAATTGAGGATTTAGACTTATCTGGTTTTGATGACTTGGATGGTACGTTACCCGAGAATCAAATACTAACGATTGATAATTTGCTTCAAGAATTGGAAGGAGGTGGATCCATTGAAATATCTAACATAATTAAAGAAAATAACATTGATTCTGACACGATAGTGTTAGATGCCCTATCAAATCCTTCTGGAAATCCAGGTGATAGTAATTTAAAAAATGATGCCTCCTCAAGTGAGTTGCAAGATACTCTTAATTCTTTGAAATCTAAGACGAAGATTCGAAATACAAAAAGTTTTTGTAATATTTGTAATAAAAGTTATATAAGTAAAAGTAATTATAAAAATCATATGGAGAAATATCATATTACTGCTAACAAAAATACTTATAAATGTTCTACATGTGACCAAATTTTTCCTTTCTTAGCTACTTTAGTGAAACATTATAAGGAGCATCACCCTAATCAAACGTTTTTATGTGAAATATGTGGTAGAAAATTCCGAAACCTTATTAATTTAAAAATTCACTCTGCATTACATAATAAAAGTGTAACTTATCAATGTCATCTTTGCCCAAATAAATATTTCTTAAGGTACAGCTATTTAAGTCATATTAAATCTCACGAAAATTCCACTAAATTCTATTGTGAAAAATGCGATAAACAGTTTTCTCAGAAACACCATTTTAACAAGCACTTAACTCAACATAAACAAGGAAAATATTTAGGTCGTAGTAAAGATTTAAAATGTTCTCTTTGTAATGATATATTTATTCCCTCTCCACAATCTGATGCTAATATGAATTTTGAAACTTGCTTGAAGTGTAAGAAAGGAATATACAAAAAATATTTACTCGTTAATAAAGAATACCAGGAACCCAATTCTGAACCAAAATTGCTGCCTAGAGAAGAGTGTAAAATTTGTGGTAAGAGAGTAAAAGAACTACAGAAGCATGTGCGGAAAACTCACTTATCAAATCCTAATGTAGAATGCGATTTATGTGGAAAGACTGTGAAGAAAGCTGCTTTAAATGCCCACAAGCTTCGCCTTCACACAGGAATTGAAGCCAAATGTGATCATTGTGATAAGGTATTTAAGAATGCTCTTTCCCTTAGAGAACATTTAAATAGAGTAAAGAAAATGAGTCTTGTTTAGAGATTTCGTTTGAAAACTTTATAATTAAAATGTTAGATTTTATAATTATATTACTATGTAAATATTTATGACTATTAAAATGTTGATCATAAGTATTTAGTTGCTTAATAAACGTGTCTGATTTTCTTTTTAACAAAGGAGGTATCTTTGCTTCTTATCATATAAATTAACAAAATTACTGTTAAGTTTTACATTTTTTATCTTTTTATACATATTTACTCCTAACCTTGAATAACAAAATGGTAGGAACAGTTTTATTATTATTTATAATAATAAATTTTTTTATTGTTTTGTAAAGTATTTGAGTTTATTTTTATAAATTTTATATTTTACTTTGTTTTAATACTCATATAATGATAATATAATATTTGAAATAATAGTAGTATTGTTTCTGGTAGAGACACAGAAGTGGAGCAATATTTAATAATATGCTCTCCAGTACCTTACATTATAGAACGGATTTTTTATTTTTTTTGTTGTTGTTGTTGATTTTTCCCTTGTCACTGACTAATTAAACTTAAATATGATCATACTGAAAATCTCAAACAATTAGGATTTCAATATATAAAATAAAATGAAACTTTTCATTCAAATGCAAAATGATAATATATGAATTAAATATTACTTTATTCCAATTTAAAGGTTTTTGTGTTTAAATGTTTATGAAAACTATCACTGTAGCTTCTGAACATTATGATATCGAGACAAACTAAAGAAACCTTTTACGATTAATTTCCGAGAGAAAGCATCTTGCGTTAGTTTCGAAGCATGTAGTTGGTTAGGAAGTTATAAATTTGATGCTTAATTAGATATAAACGTACTATGACTTTTCTAGTGTTGTTTTATGGCTAATTATGTATAAACATTTAAATGTTCTGAAACTTTGGTACAATTTTGATTTTGTTTGTGGTAAGAAAAGTCCAGAGGCATACGCAAAATCCTCCAGAGTTGGAGAAAATATTCTATATTCCAATAAAAGATCGAAATGTCCTGATCGTACTTTGTTTGAAAGTGTGCATGTCAAAGGAAATGGTAGAAGATTTCGAAAAGTGTTGCAGAGTTCATTAGTAAAACATAAGAATGAGCATAGCGGTAAAGCCTGGGTTCGTAGAACTGGTCGGAGAAAGGTAGCATGTGTGGAGAGAATTATCACAAGAACGACAAAGGAAAGGTATAGATTTAGTGTTCAGAAGAAATGTTCCATTGTATTTAATTAAATTATTTAAGATGCTTCCAAGTTATTAACCTTGTCAGGCTATTGTGATCAAATAAAAAAAAAAAATTTTACATCCATATTTGTAAACATGATTCATATACCATATATATATATATATATATATATATATATATATATATATATATATATAATATATATATATATATATATATATATATATATATATATATATATATATATATACAGTGGCGGCTCGTCATTATGGGCTCCAGGGCTGCAGCCCCTCCAAATTAAAAATACCAGGCGTAGTATGTTGATATAAATATGAAATTTTTGTCAGAGAAAAGTTATTTAAATTCATTTTTTAACAACTTAATACATAAAAAGTATAAATCATTAAAGAAAATAAGAAGTAAATGCATTTTGCAACTACAAATTTTTGGGTACGATATTATTTTTCAAGCATTGCCATTATATAAAATATGGGCTGTAAAATTTCAGTCCTAATTTATGCCAACTTATCACTTCTTAAATAATAAGACAGATATGGCAACTTACGAAAAAACAATGCAAAATTGCAATAGCAGTTTTTATCAAGTATCTAGTTTGTCTTTCTGTCCTTTTAAGTACAGATCAAAATGAATATAAACAGACTAAGACAGTTGTTTAAAGTCTCATCAAACAAATTTTGATGTTACGTATGGATTAAATTAAGGATTAAAATAAAAATAAACTATTTAAGAAAACAAACCAAATGGTATGAAGTAAATGGCGTAAAAATAAATTGAAAAGCAGTTTTCTTTCATTTGAAAAAAATAAACTTTTAGTGGAAAGCAACATATCAATGTTCTGGAAACAAAATTATCGGGAAACGACGTTTCAAAATATTGTGTAATATTAATAAAAAATTACATAATTTAATTAATTAATTAATTAAATAAATGAACAATTAAGAATAACGTTAATCTAAGCTATACAAGGAGTTAACTGTCCTAATTTGACCAAAGTCATATCTGTAGTTACAGAGATATAGAATGTAAATAAAAAATGTAATTAAGGGTTAATTAGTAATTAATTAATTGCAAATTTAGAAAATCAAGAAAAACAGTATTTCGTGGTATTCGAAAGTTTACAGCCAAAGAAATTGAACATTCAAAAAAATGTAAGTCAAAGGGATTAAGTTACTTTAAAAAATCTGGTATCGATATCGGTCATTTTTAGCCGATACCGATACCGATATTTCACTCCATCCCATATATATATATATATATATATATATATATATATATATATATATATATATATATATATATATATATATATCTTATATATATATATATATATATATATATATATATATATATATATATATATATATATATATATAATATATATATATATATATATATATATATATATATATATATATATTATATATATATATAATATAATATATATATATATATATATATATATATATATATATATATATATATATATATATATATTATATATATATATAATATATATATTATTATATATATATATATATATATATTATTATATATGTGTATGTATGTATGTGTATTATTTTTATTATGAGTCTTGCATGAGCAATTTTGAAGAAATATTAATATTGTGAAGGAAATAGAAAATATTCCATTTTATGATGCAAAAGCTTTTTTCATATATAAACGCCTTGTCATCAATTTATTATGAATATTATGGGCAATTATTTTTAAAAGTAAAACAAATCAGCTGTTTGATTTCTTTCCTTCGTTTTAACTGTACTTGAAAGTCTTGTAAATTTAAGTACTGCGTTATAATTAGGGAATCTTGCTTTCTAGAAAATAAAAAACTTAATATTTCAATTCTTTTTTGTCTTTTTATATTTGTAGGACGTTTTAAATAAAAAAACGAATAAGTGTGTTATTTTTTTATTGTCTTTACATCTCTTAACATCTTCGAAATATTGCTGGAACCGTGCTTCATATGATAGGAACAATGGCTGAGGAGCGAACGCCTCTAATCAGTGGTGAAGCAAATAATACTTATACAGGAAATTATCAAACACCTATAGCAACAGATGGAGCTAGTAAGTATTTAATATTGTGTACAGATAATAATTATTTATGTCAACTTGCTATATTTAATTACTACCAAAATTCTTGAGCATTTTGCCCTAGGCTACGGCGGTGATTTGGTTGAGCTTAGCAACTGCAAAATACATTTTCGTTTAGGCCTGAAATTACGTGTCATTATACTAATATATGTTAAATTTAATTTTTCTACATACGTTAAGTGTTTCCAAACGTTTTGTTCAAATTTACTTCATATACATGTCTTCTAATGCATTATGAAAAAGTAACAGTATACAAAATGTTTAAGCAACTCTGGGTAAGGTAGTAAGAAAGGAGTATTGTATATATATATATATATTATATATATATATATATATATATATATATATATATATATTATATATATATATATATGGAAGAAAACCAAGATATGTAAATCAATCTAAGCAAAACTTTGTTGCCAAACTAAAACTGACAAACTAAACTAGAAGTAAAACAAAAACACCTAAGCAGCTTATAGATTGGTAAATACCACATTTTTTTCTGCTCTGTACTTACAGATCATATACCAGTATTGCTCCAATCCATCCATCATTCTTTCACATGAATCAAAAACCAAAAAATTAGTGCATTGCATGACACCTTTTCTATGTTTATACCAAGCTGCTGAAGTTATGTGCTATCACATCATACCAGAATGAATATATAATACAATACCTATGTATTGATAAACTCATACAACTTATCAACATATAAGTATTAAACTTAAAATGATTTTTATTGGTGGAATTACTTTTCTCTAGTTATATTAATAAATAGTATGAAATATAGATATAAATACCAGAGAGAGAGAAATTATCTGTTGGACTCGAACCAGCAACCTTTAAGATGGTAAGTCTTTCACCTTAACCACTAGACCATGGCAGTTCAAGGAAATTGCATTGGAATTGCTCATGAACTACAGTCATGACATCAGCAGTCCCAAAGGACTTCCACCCCCCTAACTGCAACTCAGGCAAAGGGTTATGAGATCAAAGGTTGAATCTATCACTCGCAGAGTTATATAATAAACTCTCTTACTCTCTCTCTCAATCTCCTTTGAGATTGACATCATAAACAGTTAGAATGTAATTTCCTTTAACCACCATGGCCTAGTGGTTAATGCGCAAGACTTACTATCTTAAAGGTTGCTGTTTTGAGTCCAGCAGCAAACATTAATTTTCTATGTAGAAATAGTCTGAGAGAGTTATAGCGGACTTTAAAACATTATATATATATATATATATATATATATATCTATATATATATATATATATATATATATATATATATATATATATATATATAATATATATAAAACACACTAGTATTTTATTTATTTTCTTACAAATATAAACCATATAATTCAGGTCATGAGTAAGCACAAATATAGAAATGTCATAAAACTTTGTCCTATAAAAAAGGATCAGGAATCCACTTCTCACTCTCTGTTTAGTTATTCTTGAATTTATATACATTAATATA
>SEYY01018661.1:0-22500 GCA_009176605.1 Armadillidium nasatum | reverse complement strand
TGGAATTTTCTTATTTTTAGTGTCAATTTAATTATGAAAACATTATTATATTATTTGTTAAAATTTATTTGACTTTTTTTTTCTCAAATCATTTTCTCCACCCAGTGAAGGAAAATTTTAGAAACTATGTTGTCATGTAATTTACAATAATTCGTAATAGTTTTTATTTATTTATTTTTTTATCATAGTTCAGAGATTTAAATATTGTTTTACCTAAGTTTAATTGTCCCCTTCACTGATGGTATAGGTAATTTGTTACATTATCTTACATTAAAAAATTACTAGGTCTAATTTTGATCCTACTTTTGTGGATGTTAGATATTATTTATTATTCCTAGTTGGCGTATTCTCTGTATTTATTGACTTAACGCGAGCGAAATTGTCTATATTTTATTGGAAAGCTATAGTAATAGTAGTCTAGTATTGGTATTTTCTTAGTAGAGGTAAACTAGTAGGTTTACTGTCATTTCCATTGTGTGTGTATCAGGCTGCCATACATATTTATCCAAAGCAACATTGTAACATTATACTATTTGTGAATGTGCAAATCTCGGATACCATTAGAGTGTACAGTGCTATACTTTGTGCTTTTGGTGTAAATCTCGAATACCATGACAAGTATATAAATAAAAAATATGAAAATAGATTAGAGACTGATCGTTTTTTTTATTTTTTATTATTATTATTATTAACTTAACATATGATTGCTCAAATCTCGCTGGAAGCAAACACGTTTAAGAAGCCTTGTAAAACTTACACCATTATTGCATTGATTCCTGAAATTCTAAAATTCCAAGTTATTCTGATTGTTTTTATCTTACTTCCTTACTTTTGTTCTCTTACACACAAAAGAATATTTTAATCATAAATTTGGTCACTTGAAAGTTAGAACCGAGAAGCGATTCTATTCTTCCCTAAGTAAAATTGAGGCCCAGCACTGATTGGGAAATACTTCATTATAAAGATGGCATAAAAATTATACTTTCCTTTTGACGAAAGGTTGCTAAAGTATTTAATTAAGTTTTAATTTAAGTTTTAATAGACTCGTAAGGGAATAAAGACTATAGATCTTTCTTTAAGGTCATCTAAAAAATTTTCTTTGCCAAAATGCCACAGTACTTGGTATGTACTACTTGTGTCTATTTATGTAGGACTCTGTGAACTTCAGTCTTGTCTTCCTTCTTATAACTTAGTAATGAAGAGAGAGTAATTTTAATTCATCTTAGCAGAATTATATGAATTTTACAGAATCTATTACTTAGACTTGAAGAATTGATAAAAATTATGGTTCTTTCTTCCACCTTTTTTAAAAAATTTACATCTTAATGTACGATCTTGGTTCATATCATCTTATGCCCAATACAAACTACCGAATTCATGAACCTATTACCATTTACATATTGTAACTGTAGCAAAAATGGTCTATTTGCTTTTTTTTTATGGGTACTTCTATTCTTAGTACAAAGACTCAGTATTTCACTTTTTCTTTCCTCCAGTTGCGCATATAACAGGATTTAAAGCCCATTTGTTTTTAATACTTTTCCAAAACGTACTTTTTTTTTTTATTGACTTGAAACCAAGTTTGCCCCAAAATATAATAAGGAAAAAGTAAAATTATTATAGTTTCGATAAGTTAAGGACCATGACTGCAAGTAAGACCACCAGTTTGTAAAGTAAAAATATGGTAAATAGTTATCCTAGCACATATTAAGTGATATGCCACAGTTATCGAAAATTTTATCAAAGTTTGGTTTTTGAAGAACTACTTCAAGGATAGTTAATAAATCTATTTAATCTGTTTGTGTAGAGGTATTTAAAGTACTCTTCCTTTAGAAGAAAAGTTCTTAATAATTTGTCCCTTTTCCCATTTTTGTATCAGATTTAAGTCTTGTATTTAAAATTTTCATGTTATTTTTGAAGTACTTTACTGAATTCTTTTCTTTTTAATACCAGTGAATTGAAATAGAGAATCCAGTTTAATAAATATATAAAGTATAACATATAGTTTTGTGTAAGAGTGGTGTTTGGAAGCCCTGAACAAATAGATAATATTTATATATCCATATAAACAACTGGAATATAATTTAAATTATTGTAATTTAAAAAAAAAGAATCTTATCTGCATTCATTGTATAGCATGATTTATTTTTATTATTTATCTTATCTTATTAATATTATTCCGTTCATTTTTTTTATAAGAATTTTGGTCAAACCTATATTAAGTTGCTTCACCATATATATATATATATATATATATATATATATATATATATATATATATATATATATATATATATATATATATATATATATATATATATATATATATATATATATATATATATATATAATATATATATATATATATATATATATATAAAGTCAATGAATTTTATATTTTTAAATTTATATATTTAATAATAACAAGACCATATTAAATAATAATAATAAATAAATAAATAATAATAATAATAATAATAATTTTTTTAAATAATAATAATAATAATTTTAACACACACATACACAAGAACATTTGCGTATCCCTTTGGGATACACAGATGAGCTTATTATTATTATTATTATTATTTATTGATCTATTTAAATTTTTTTTTTTTTCAGGAGTAAGTGCGATTTTAGCCTTTCTGCTGTACAGGTTTTATTATTTCTGCACTATGAAAATTAGTCATATCAATGGACCTTTATAACTCACATTTGCTAAACCTTCCAAAGATTATTATTATTAATATTAATATAAATTTCTAAGTCCTTTTTATTATTATTTTATAATTAATGCTTTTTCATATATATATATATATATATATATATATATATATATATATATATATATATATATATATATATATATATATATATATATATATATATATATATATATATATATATATATATATATATATATATATATATATATATATATATTTTATATATTATTATATTTATATATTATATTATATATATATATATATAATATATATATATATATATATATATATATTATATATATATATATATATATATATAATATATATATTATATATATATATATATATATATATATAATATATATATATATATATATATATATATAATATATAAATTTTTTAGGTAGAAAGATATCATAAAAAAAATAACTTATATTTAATAATATCCTAAAGATTACTAAAGATTAAATAATATAATATATAATATATATATATATATATATATATATATATATATATATATATATATATATATATATATATATATATATATATATATATATATATATATATATATATATATATATATATATATATATATATATAAGTATTGGTGTTTCCAAAATAAAGTAATATAACCTTTGTAAAGTATTTTAGTTTATCATGTGGGTCATTTAATTTTGTTATTGTATTATTATTATTATTATTATTATTATTATTATTATTATTATTATTATTATTATTGAAAGACTGGTATATTTTGCTTGGGTAGAACTAGTTTTTATATTTGTATTAGATGTTAACTTTTTTTCTTTGGGATTTTATAATTGAGGGTATAAATGGAAGCCCCATTACAGCATGATTTGTCACTCCTTGATTCGAATACTGTATTCTAGTTGGTGTGTGCGCGCGTTTTTTTTTCATATACATATATATATTTTCATTGAAGATGAAATAGTATAGTAAGAGGAAGAATGTTTGCAGTATAGAGATTTTAATTTTGATTTGATTGATTGGAAGTCTTCATGAAGATATTTTATACAGTAAGAATTAATACTTCAGATTAATTTAAACTTCAAAAATACTAATTTCTCATGTGTGTGTGTGTGCTTTCTTTTTTTTTTTTTTTTTTTTCTAAAAAATTTACAATTTTGAAAGAAAGAAAGAACTTGCTGGAGAATGAAGTTTGCTTTTTTCTTTGTGGAGATGAGTACTCTTTTGGATAGAGAGTGTGCTGAGTTATGTAAAGGATTCAGGAAAGACTTTAAAAGATAGGACGTTGACTTACCAAATTGAATAAAAAAAAGATTATACAAAATAGTCGAAATATGAAGTTTTAATTTAAAATAAAATTTTTGACATAGTTGAGTAGAAACAACTTCTAAAGAAAACAAAATAGAAGAATGTGAAATTAAGAATAATAATAATTTTATTGCTACATATATTTAATGTACGTAAATATATTGAATATTTAAATGTTTTGGGTTACTTGGCATGTTCTATAGAAATAATTGTCAATTTAAGAAAACTTATCTAATATTATGTATATGAGAATAGTTCACTAAAATAGGTAGGTCAGTTTTTTTTTTTCATATGTTTTGGTGTGTATGGGGAGGGAGGGGGGGAAGATGTGAACTTTATAGGCGTTCATTGGCCATTAGAATAAAACTAAGTAAAAGAATTGCAACGTACATCATATGCAAAGAGGATGAGCTTTAGAATTGATTAATATTGTATGGTCTCTATTAATGGTGGATAAGGTTATTGGTTTATCAAATTTTATTTTTAAAAAAACGGGAGAATACTTCTATTGTTAACTATATCAAATTTTTAAGCATTAACAAGTTCATTATGGTAGCTGCATTTAATTATTATTATTATTATTATTCATTAGGTTCTCAAACCATGACCCCATTTTTAAGATTTGATTTTTTACTAGAAAGCATTATTATTGTAAGTTAATTTTTTAAAAACTATTGATTAGTAAATGTTAAACATTCCTATATATATATATATATATATATATATATATATATATATATATATATATATATATATATATATATATATATATATATATATATATATATATATATATATATATATATATATATATATATATATATATATATATATATATATATATATATATATATATATATATAAAGCTGACGCGAGAGTGTATTAGAAAATTATGCAGAATACTACTTATAGAAAATTGGGTACCTTATTTGGTGTTTTTGGCTTTGTGTTAATTATTCTCATTTTCTGGTGCCAAATAGGACCCAAGAAAAAAAAAAAACCTGTTGTCTACAAATTTACTACTATTGTATATGCCAATATTATAATATTTTCCATTGATTTTGAATTTTATTTTCTTTTAACTCAAAATATTTTTGAGTGAAATGGTATGAAACATTTTGTTGATGATAAATATTTAGTTTATTTCCAAGAAGTGGAAAAAAGGAAGCAGGAAAAGAGAAAGGAGAAAGATTGAGAGGAGCAGAATGATCTGTTACAGATAAGTGAGATATTTTTTTTGTTTATATAGGATTTTTTTTTCTCTCCCCCTCCCCCCCATTTATCCAGAGTTTTACATAATTAATATTAGTGTTCTGTTATTTGACCATGATATTTTATTCTTATGTTAAACAAGAATCATAAAGTATCTGATAATATTATATAGTTGAAAAGTGATTTTAATTCTTGTATTTTTTTATATATATATATAAGAGGAGGAAGGATCTTATAGAACATTGATTTTACATTTGACTGTACAAATTCTAATATCCTGAACCTTTATCTATTTTCCATCTGATTCCCATGTTGACAATCTTCACCGTGGCCATTTTATGTGATATCTTAATCATATTCTAAGAAGACAATAATTAGTTAGCTGTGTTATAACAGATAAGACTTTATTTCGGATTTGCAATGAATATGCAGGTGATTTGTAATAATTTGTTGTATTTCATATCTCAGCCTTAGATGGTAGATTTCATTGAGGGAACTGAAATGTGCTTCATAAGGGTAGAGTTTGTTCCTTCCTTGTTTATTTTTTTGCTTGAAATAAATTCATCCAGGCAAGGAATGAACCAAAAATTAGAATGCTTAGGTTTTTGGACGTCTTTTTAACTAAATTTATGCTAGTGTATTGTTATTTTTATTATATATAAAATTTTAAAAGATAAACACTGGTAATACGGTCCTTAAATTAGTGTTTGCCGTTGAAGAAGTGATCAGTCACTGTACTATTTTTTTTTTTTTTTTTGGATACATTTTTATGTAGAATCCAAAATGTTTTGTTACCCAAGAATAACTACTTGTACCTTTAGAGTAGATTATCCAGTTTTTGAGAGTACTGCTATATGCTTTGTCGTGTGTTAGTTTTTAATCATATGTAGTATCGGTATTAATGAACTCTCCATAATAAATTCATTGCCACTTAACACTTTCCATACGCCTTCAATTTACGATAGATTGAATCTCCGGGCTAGTTTCGCAAAAAAAAAAAAAAAAAAAATTTTTTTATTATGGCAGCTATTCATAAATTGAGCGATTGCAATTAATCATGAGTGATAGACATTAAACTCCCGTTGGTAACTAAAAAAAGAACTAGATATGTATAACTAGTCGTTAGAATTATTAACACTGCATACACTAATTTATATTTAAGAATTTGATTGATGATTTGTCTACCTCAGAATTTAAAACATAAAGAACGTAGTTTTCTCCTTAATTCCCATATGAAATATGGAAATGAATGGGTGAAAATATTTAAGTGAAATCTTTACTATCTGAACAGTCACTTTTTTTAACTGTCAAACACATGCAATGAAATAATTATTTGCGTTTTAAGTAAAAAAAATATAATAGAAATTTGCAACAAAGATTTGCAAATGGAACACAACGGAATGCACAATTTAATTTTTAAAAAAAAATTACTTAATATGGCATTAAGATAACTGTTGGTTAAGTAAAAATACCTATGTACATTCTACTCAAATTTTATTACAAATTAAATTTGCAAAAATGTCAAAGCGAATTTTATTTTTATATATAAAAATAAATGTCTTAGTTATAAAAAAAATTCAATTAAATTTAGTCAATAACTCTGAATTTTTTCCCTATTTGCTTGAATGCTTCAACAGTCTCATCAATGTCATCAAACGAATGAGAGGCCGAAATCAGTACTCTGATTCTTGCTTTGCCTTTAGGAACAACTGGGTAACTGACGGCGAAAACATATATCCCTTCTATCTGTAAAAAGATAGGAATTTAATTCCTCTCTGACTTTTCTAAGTACTTCATCTGTTACGTATTAAAAAATAAAAATTATGACAAAAAAAATGCAAAGTTACTTTGTTTTACATAACTATTTTTCCTTATACTTATTTTTGTATGGAATAAAAATGAACATCAAATTTAAATCAATAATTTTCATTGTCCAATTAAAGTAAAAGTTAGAAAATAGCCGTATAAGAAATAAGGGTCGACCATATAAATTTATAAAAGCCATCAACTTTGTTGCAAGAGGTTTTTTATTTTAACGGTTGAAAAATCAAAATTAACTAAAACATAAAAAAAAAAACTTAAAAATAGTCATTAAAATTACCAAACATTTCGCTTGCCATGTCTGTAGCTAATCTTGCATCTCCTATCATAACTGGACATATTGGATGATTATCACCAGAAATTATAAAACCTGCACTTGTCATTTGGGTTCGAAAACGTTCTGAATTGGATTGAATTTTTTCTGCGTATCCTGCAGACCCCATAAGTAAATCAAACGCCTGTTTAAAGAGAAAAAAAATTTCATTAGAAGTATGTTATATACTTAGTTACTTACTAATAACATCTAAAATGTAAAAAAACTTTGAGATATTAATGTAATATTTAAGGATGGTTTACTTAGTTTTTTTTATTTATTAATTTTTTTTCTCAATACATTTTAATATACGACAAAAATTGTGGGAAGTTAAAAAAAAAAAAAATCAAAATTTGAGCAAGACTAATTGAAAAAAAAAAATAGAGAATGAGATTAATTAAATTCTTATAAAATAAATGCGATTTAATGGAGAATAAGAAAATGACAATTTAAGCCAGCGAGGACTAGTGTAAGATAGTTGCAATATAATAATCACTGCTTATATTTAGGGCAAAACTTTACAAGTAATCATTTTTATGGATAAGTTTTTTAAAAAGTATAAACATTAACAAGTATGGGCATTTGTCTGAATAAACAAAATTATCACCAGGCTAGGATGGGCGAAAGGTTATAGAAAATGAATGCAAGCACTTTAATGTGAAAACAATAGTATCTCGTATATTAATGTAGAATCTGCAAAAATAAAGGAAGCTAATCAAACATGAACAGGATTACTCAATGCCTGACTTGCCATGTATAAAGGATGACTGAATCAAGCTTTGCAAGAGGAAAAAATTGTTCTTACAGGAAACTAAAAAGGAGATAAGAAAAAAAACTAACAAAAGGAAAAATTGTGAACTGAAGTAAAACAGATGAATATTATTTAAAAAATGGAAAATCTGGTGTAGGTCAGGAGATTAGAAGATGCTTGAATGAAATGGCTGTGGAGTAGGTACTGGAAAAGGCTGACTATTCAAATGGCTAATTCTATGAATATTCATTTCAAGGAAGATGAACTATTCCTTGAGGTTTTCGAAGCTTTTCCATTTACTTTTCAAGGGAAACCACACGTTTAATCTCAATTTCTCAACGTAAGCATTAAAAAGCCGATTGTGAAAATAAAATTAAGTTACACAATTTTCTACAACAAGTCGATAAGGTTTCGGAAACTATTTTCTAATCATCGTTACAGCAACTGTCTTATATGAAGAAACTTGTAAGTGAGGCTTGTTCTTCACTAGATTTTTTTCCCCTGACATCGATGTTGTTGGAAGAATTTTATTGCAAATCGTCTCTCTCATTAACAAGTTCTAAAATTTAAGAATGGAAGCAAGGCAAATGTCTTTTCAAACCTAATGATTCTAGTTGGTGCATTTTAATACAAGTCAGTATTACAACCAATTTTTGCTTATCACAGTTTTCACCTTTATCGTATTCTACCATACAATAGATTTTTTTATTCTTAATATTTGTAAAATATTCAAAAACACGTAATTTTGATGAACCTTCTACCATTTCTGGAAGGGTGCATGCATATCTTCAGCCGATCCCGAAAAAAGGTAGCAGCTCTGACTCCTCTAACTGTCGTCCTATAGCTCTTTCATTGACATTTCATTGACATTTCCAAGGCTTTTGATTGGGTATGGCATGCGTCACTACTCTCCAAGAACCCTTATTTTGGGTTTCCTCCTCTTTGCTTAGGTGTTACAATAAAAAAAAATGCATTCAAGTAGATTCAAAAGCAAATTTTATACAAATTACGACTAAAAAGTAGCAAGTTAAACTTACTTTGTTTGCACAACCAACAACAGGAGGTGGGACAGAATTCGAAAATAGGTAAGGTCTTGATCTTTGTCTTAAAAGATTGATTAGTTCTTTTGGTCCTGTTGTGTAACCTCCAGCTGCTCCTCCTAAGGCTTTTCCTAAAGTACTATTAATGATGTCCACTCTATTATTAAGACCAAAGAATTCTTCGGTTCCCCTAGAATATAAATATATAATTCGAATTAAACATTTCCAAATGAAATATCATAAGTACAATCAAAGAACTGACACATCAAAACTAAATGTTCAATGTCAGTATTATTTAATCATTAAAAATTAATATTAATCTATACTACTACTGGCAAGTCTTGCTTAAAAAATACTATATTACAACTACCAGAAAACATATAGGAGAAAGTGTTCTCTACAATACCTGCCAGTTTTTCCGAAAAACCCTGTGGCGTGGCACTCATCAACAAAGACAAGAGCCTGATACTTGTCGGCAAGGTCGCAAATTTCAGGTAAAGGAGTAACATTTCCATCCATGCTGAAAACTCCATCTGTTGCTATTAGCTTAATTCTCGCATTTGAGCTTTGAAGTTTACTCTCCAAATCTAAAAATTATTATTATTATTAATAGTAGAAGTAGTACAAATGTGACTTGAGATTAAACAAAGTTTGCAATGAAATAAAGAAGAAAAGGACTGGCATATATATGAACTCTCCTATTGACAGATTATGCAAAAACTGTTTTTCTCAAGAATTTGAAATCTAAGAATTAATTACATAATTATTTTCCTATTCATTCTGCATGTTTTAGAAGCTTTTAGTTTCATCACATTTGACCATTTTTTATGTAAAAGTTTTGCTTTTAAGAATCAAGGTAGTATCTTTTAATGATGAAACTATAATGTCCTTCAATAACATATAGACCAAATATGTTTTTTTTAAACAATAAAATAAAAATACAACTAAAGGATGGTGTGTTTATAAAAATTCTGTAAAGTAGTTGTACTAGTTCTCTCTTATTCTATCTATACTTATTAAATAACTAAATTACTATAAGCATTGCTTGATCTAAAAAAATTTGCACTCTCAAGTTCTCTCTCTCTCTCTTTCATATTCTACTTCTTTTTCTGTTCCACACAGGTATACTTAAAATCGAGCAAAATAGAAAATTATAACTTTGGCCCCCCCAGGAACATTAAGTGTAACTCTCCCCAACTTATTTTTATTTTCATAACTAAATTATATTCTACATTGCCCTCAGCTTATAACTTCTCAAACAATATTTTCTAATTAGAAAAGTTCTTCTCTATTCAAAAGTTAACCCAATCATAACTTGTATTCATTTACCATGTTTTTCTTCCGGTGCCTTAAAATTAGTAATTAACCTGAAATTCTCTCTCATCTATTTAATATAGTAGCAGTAGTAGTAGCAGCAGCAGTATTTAGTAGTAGTAGTAGTAGTAGTAGTAGTAGTAGTAGTAGTAGCAGCAGCAGCAGCAGTAGTAGTAGTAAGTAAGTAGTAGTAAGTAATAATAATAATAATACCTTTCATGTCCTTATGGAGGTAGCGAAATTTCTGAGCTTTGCACAGCCGAATGCCATCGATGATGGAGGCATGATTTAATTCATCAGAAAAAACGGCATCTTCCTTCCCTAAAAGAATCTCAAATATACCTGCGTTGGCGTCAAAACAAGAAGCATAAAGAATAGTATCATCCCTTCCATGAAATTTTGAAATATTATCTTCCAATTCCTAGTAAGAAAAGAAATAATTCTGAAAAATGTAAATCTTGCAAAATAAAAAAAATATATACATATATTTTTTAAACTATTACATTTAAAATAATTAATCGATTATAGAGAAAACTTTCAATCGTATATTTAAAACAAAAAAATTTATTCTATAGTACTTATTAATGTTTAAAAATCTTAATAATTACTGATAATAATTTTCATACATGTTAATCCAATCTATAAACTCTTAAATTCAAATTGAAATTCTTCAAACCATTTACATTTAAAATAAGTATTTATTTATTTTCTTGCAAACATTTATATATCAAAGGTCACGAAAAAAAAAAAAATCTTTATCTGAATAATTTGGTACAAAATATAAGTAATAATTCAAATACCGTCAAATATTGACAATCGTTGCGTTACTAACCTTATGAATATCCTGCGTTCCACAGATGAATCTTACAGAAGATAATCCGGCTCCATATTTTTCTAAAGCTTCCTTTCCTGCTTTTACTACCTCTGGATGACTCTACAATTTTAAATGTATTTATTAAAAGAAATATAATCTTAAACCAATAAAATCTTTTACTCAGTTAATTTCCTTTTCATAAAAACATTACTTACACAGGCTTTTAATGTAATCATAAGTTAAAAATCCTTAATCTCACAAGATGATGTTCAAGACTGGTAATTATTAATTACGCAATAGCCAGAAAAGGAAATGAATTTGCCTTTTCAGTGGATGAAGCCTTTCATAAGTCTATAACTACATAAGGGAAAATGAATGAAGGAACTGTTGAGTTAATTGGATTCATTAATCCCTTTTGAAATAATCGTAGATTATAAAAATTCATAATTATTTACTTCATTTCGTTTCTCTAATTTTTAAGGGAAAATTGAGTAAATTTGGCATTAGTGTAGAAAATTGCAGTTTTTTTTAGCCAATTTTTTTTATAGGAAGATTAACATTCTATTATCTTATTATTTCAAACCTTTTTATATTTATAAGTAATTTATTATAGTTTTTTCTCGTATTCAACCCATGACGTTTGCAATAAAAGAAAATTACTTTTAATATAATTATAAATATAGAAAAATGAATTAAAACGTATCTAATGGAGTTTTTATAAAAATTACAAGACATAATATCCAAATTGGATATTATTTCTTTTTTTTTTTTCCTTTTAAAAAAGAAAAAAAAAAACTATGTATGGTATAAAGGAAGTGGATGGAAGATGGAAAACAGAGAAAAATAACAAGTATAGAAATTACAGTGGTGGGAGTGCAAGTTTTAAAATTTAGTCCACAAGCGCAAGAGTGCAAGTTTTTAAAAATTGGTGCACAAGAGCAAGAGCTCTATTTATTTTTAAATCCATTGGGTACACTACACAGTATCCGAATCATAGTTTTCGATAGATTAGAGCAGTTTCGCAAAGTTGGGGGGGTCACAACTAGAGTTGTTAAAAAACGTGTTTTTTTTTAAACTTTTTTTTTCTTTAAATTTTATCATACTATTCGACTAAATACTAATTATTTATCTTGTTTATTATCAGAAACAGGTGTTACAGGATAATAATTAATTATATATTAAATTATATACATTAAATAGAGTAAAATTTGAAATAAATTGGAAATTTTTTTGACAATGGCTGGAAGAGAACAAACACCTGTCCAATTTTTATTTTCGATTAAGGAAAATCATTCATATAAAGGTAAAAGAGCAAGCACTCAGCAGATTGTGCTTCACTGAGGTAGCCAATAATGGATCAAGGAAAGAACAACATATACTGAATTGCAAAAAATGCAGTGATGACATAAAGATGAAATACTTGGGAAATCAGAAAGAGAGTAAGAGTACAGCAAAATCAAGAAAAAGGAAGCAAAGTAAAGAAATGCAAATGCTAACAAAGCAGAAAAGAAAGAGCATAAATAAGTCTTCAGTTGACACTGTTCCTATCGCTGATAAATCTGATTGTGTTCAAATTGTTCAATGTGAAGACAATAAAGGTCATGAAGAAGAAATCCAGCAACAATGCCGATTTGATAATGAAAAAGATGAGTCATGTGAATCGACTTATGCCACATCATGTGAAGCAGGTGCAACAACAGGCCATTTAAATATTTTTGAAAAAACAGTTAATGACACTCCAAGAAAGGGAAATTTTGCTCCCATATTTTCCCCTGATTTTGAGTACAGATATAAGAGTGGATGTAGTGGCCAATCAAGAAAAAAAATTTTTGGAGTTAAAACGCCAGAACTAATTCCAATGACGTCTACTCCATTTAAAATTTCCAGGTAAAATTTCAATTAGTAAATCTGAAATCGGGTTAAAACCCTGAAGGTTAAAATTTTTTCAAAATAAAAAAAAAAAAAAAAATCCAAATTAAAAAGATACTGTTCTACTGAAGAAGTTATACTTCAATGAAATGTGCCATAAATAATTACGCCCTTTTACTTGTAATGAAACAGAAGTGTATGTTAAGAAACTTTTAACAATATTTTCATTACTCAAAATAAATAAAGCAATATATAGAAATCAAAATTATTTTGCTAAATAATTTGTAATAAAATTAAAACTTAAACCTCGATTATAAAACTAACTTAAAAAAAAATATATATATATATATATATATATATATATATATATATATATATATATATATATATATATATATATATATATATATATATATATATATATATATATATATATATATATATATATATATATTAGACTATTTGCATTAATCAGAAAGATTTTAACTTTATCATACGAGTAAGACTGAAAATTGAATATCAAAAATGAGAAGAGAATCTAGAGCATGAGACTTCGGTGAATATCCGTTTATAAAAATTATTATATCGAGATTTCGTATCCAACTTAAAACATCTTGTTATTCCAAATTTTCTGCAACTAACTTTTTTGAAAAGTTATTTAGAAAATGCATAAAATCCAGCGGGACACTTAAAACACATACCATTGTTGCATCTATGAAATATTAATAATGCTATGCTATAGTTATATTTCCATTTCAAAATACTGATATGTTTCATATTTCCTGTTATAAGAAATCGGTTATGTAGATACATAAAATAACACAATCAGTTGGTTAAAAACACTCTAACCTTGGTTGATATTATCGGAAATAGGGAAAAAATGATGTAAAATTTTGACAATTTCAAGCCAACTTTTGCACCTTTAGGTCCCTCTCGCATATAAATTTAAGATTTAAAATGAAATACAACAGAACTGGCAAAGTCTTTCTGAAGTGGTCGTCTCAACTTTTGTTTGCATAAAAATATATGCCATATTGTTAAAGGATGATACGTAAGAAATAATAATAATTACTATACTTTATTCCATTATTCCAAAAAATTAATGATACTTTGCAAACTGAGTAAAAAAAAAAAAAAAATATATATATATATATATATATATATATATATATATATATATATATATATATATATATATATATATATATATATATATATATATATATATATATATATATATATATATATATATATATATAGACTGTAAAACACCCCACAGGAAATAAAAGCAAAAATTAAAATTGGAGCAAGGCTTTCGAAGAGGAAAGGGGAAGGGTGGCTATCCCTTCGAAAGCCTTGCTCCAATTTTAATTTTTGCTTTTATTTCCTGTGGGGTGTTTTACTGTCTAAAATTTTACACGGTTATAGTGTATATTATATATATATATATATATATATATATATATATATATATATATATATATATATATATATATATATATATATATATATATATATATATATATATATATATATATATATATATATATATATAAATGATTTATTTTTTTAAGTTTTGTTGTTGATCTCTTATTTTTTCCTTCTCCCTCCAAAGACATATTTTTAAATTTGAGGATGAAATTTATTCTCATACGAACAAAAAGAGACAAAAGCATGGTTTTAATTTTATGAGAGCAGAAAAGAAAAGATGTCACGGATGCTATATTTTCTTTAAGTAAATATCCTACATTAGCTCTATTATAATTACTATTTAATATTCTTTCAAACACAGCTTCATATTCAATAATGTATTTAAAAAACTCTTCTGTTGGTTGAATCAAGCCCTTTGAGCGATCATCAGAGAAGTTTTTCATCAATAAAAATATTTTATCTCCATCACATTTTTCTTCTGTCCCAAACTGACACACATCACAGTCTCTATGCTTGATCATCATTTTCTTAGCAATATAGCCACTAATGTAGACCATTCCATTTCTTTCTAGAATATCAGACGTATTCATTTTCAAAAATATTGGACTTATTTTTGTTGGCTGACAAGTATTTCCGCTGGTTTCAATTTCAAACTCGGAAAAAAAACTGGCATTTAAAATATTTGTTGGATCATTATTACACATTGCATTTGCTCGCAATTTAAAAAAATCAAGAACAACAGCACCACTGTCAATAGAGCAATTTGAGGAGTTAGGCAGCTTCATTAACGAGTGAAAAGCTTTAAAACAATCTAAAAATTGAATACAACTTGGATTTTCCCATAGACCACCTTTTTTCCTAATTGAACTAAAATAATTTCCAATCCATCTTGGCATAGTCTTCTGGTTAAAATATGCTTCAGATTATACTTTTCTTTTAAATAAGAAGACAGCTGCAAAATCCCGTTTATTGTCTGCATCCAACCTAAAATACATCAGAAGAACAGCACTAGAATTTTTCCATTTTCATTTACAACTATCCACTTAGAAATCCAATCTGACATATCTTTTAAGTATTTGTAGCTAAACGAATTTTCTGTTAAGCCGCACTTGAATTTTGTCTGGCACTTTACTTGTGATGAATTTACTATGTCAAATAAATTATTTAATTTATAACAAAACTCTGATGAAGCATAAGCTTTACTGTCGAGCTTATGAGGACCTTCAATTAAAGTTAGAATCGAAATTGCAAGACATCGATGAGCTGAATATGTATGAAGGTAGTTTCACTTTCATTTTCCCTCCAAAAGGTGGAACATAAATGTGGCTTTCAGTGATTTTTGGAATTAATGGAAAATTAATTTTTTTTTAGTTTCATAACTAGTAGTAGTTTTAATGCAATATTTTTGAAGCATATTTCTTGTAGATTTTAGCAAATGAGGAGGATCTGCCAAGACGAATACTTTAGAATCTTCAAAGTTAAAAAATGGTTGGTGAGAATTAACACCCAAATATTTAAAAGAGAGAAAAGAAATTAGATCCTTGATCTGTCGTAATACATACTATGTGTAGGCCAGAATTCTTTAGTTCTTTCAATATATCAAAAATCATTTTCTTTAATTTCTTTGCGGTAGTAATATCTGAGAAATAAAATGACACAGCTTGTTTCCAGTTTGATTTTAAACTTCTTATCATTGCCACAAGAGCGTTGTTAGCTAACACAGTGCTTCTCTGACCATAACCATAATCTGTAAATCCATAGATTGATCCATGGACAACATGATAATCTAAATTAGTTTTTAAATTCATTTCATCGAGATATAGCACACAAACTCTCTCATCTACATTAAGATTTTGAACTTTGGTTTTAAGAAGGGAAAACATGAGTAGTTGCGCACCAATCTGACCTATCTATTTTGTCTAATACAAGCTTTAACATGGCTTCAAAATTAATTATCCCCGAAGTTGTTTTATTTAGTGTTAAACCTTTAGCTTTTAAAATATGACTAATATCCCCGTTAGATTTTATTACCCTCACAGCATAAGATTTAGGACCTGTACACACGAAACTATCGCCTCTGGATCCTGCTTCAAACTCATCAGTTAAATCGCCTAGAAAACTGGCCTGTCTCCGGTACATGTTCGCCTTCCTTTGCCACAAAGACGCAGCTGTCCGTGTCGCAATACAGTACTCTATGACCAACAGCTTCCAGAAGTCTGTAGAGTTTTACCCTGGCATGAGCAGTGGTGAATGAAGCAACTGCGAGATTTGTAGCTTTAGATGAATTATCCGCATACGCTGTGTTGCGTACAGTGACAATATGTTTTGTTCCAGCTACTTCAATATTCCGTACTTCAAGTTCTGCTTGCTTAAATAACTCCCAAACTTCAGCATCAGTATGGCAGATTATATCTTCTATGTTTGGAGACCGTTCTGCCATTTTACCCCAAAGGGAATTGAGACAGAGTTTAGCGATGTATCTGAGTCCAGGATTGTTTTTAATTTGATCCTTATCCAGTCTGACACCTTCCTTCTCGAAAAACGCTTCAATGAACCTATCAAATTCAGGATCGTTCAATGTCGGTAATACCTGCAGGAAAACCTGAAGCTTCAGTTTTCCATTTCAGGAATGTTTGGACATATTTAATGAACAAAGTAAGCCGAGGTATGAAGACCCAGACCTCGTAGATTTGAAGAATCTTATAGCCTTTCTCTACAGCCAATTCTAATTCTGGAGTAGTGTAGACACCGAGAATTTCACGCTGTCTCTCGGTATGAGTACATACACCATCCTGACATTCTTTAGCACATGTTCTACATAATGTGAACACGAGCTTGCCGTCATATCGGCCTGGTAAAACAGGAATATACAAATCTTGAGGGGGAAGGACACGCACATAGGAAACACCGAAATATTTTGAATTCATGTCCTTTATGTACTCGTCAATGCTAGGGAGCTGATCGCCAACTAGTTTCTTTGGAATGCCTGTAGGGAACTTCTGAGTTTTCTGAACCCAGGGGTATAAGGAGGTGAAATCTAAATAATAGATTTTAGCTGTGCCATTGGTAGGTGGGTAATAGTAGACGAAAGGTTCAGTTCGTCCACCATATAGAGCATCGCCAATAACAAGGCGATGATTAGAAACATCGTTCCCTATCCTGTTATCGTAGACCCTTAAATGTTCCTGCTCTCCAGTCTGAAGAATCTTCACCATGCATTCATCCTTCATCTTAAGCCATTCGCATTCCCACACACGAACAACTTCAAATCCTGCTGCGGCGTAGGCGGCTTCTTGTTGCTTAGTGGTTTGATACCTGTCAAGACTCGAAAGACCACGATGATCAATTTTTCCTTTTTCACAATCCTGATGACCGTGCCAGACACATCCATGGTATAAATAAACGATTCTTTTCTTTGGTACAGGTCCTGCAGCTGCTGCATTCATTTCACGCCAAAATTGTTCATTTCTTTGTTTCCTTTCATTGTCAATGTCTATATTTCTCAACCTTACAAACTCTTCACCGTTAATTGGCGTGAAACCTGCAACAGGGACTTCAGCATACCCGTCAGGAAACACACATTTATTACGAAGTTTGAACACGCGTTCGCCTCCGTTTCGGGCATGAGTAATTAGATTGGCCAGTATACTTCTCCATGAATACTAACCAACGTATACCTTCATATGAATAAAATTTGGAACTCTCGCGGCCAATATGAGCTATAGTGTTAGGGGTCATGAAATATGTTTTAAATATTCTAAAACATAGGGAAGCTATAGTGCAACATTCAGTCAGGCAATCAATTCTAAACATATCCATAAACATTTTTCTAAATTTTTCAAAACTTTTGCGTAGAATATCTACATCTTGCACACAATATTTAGTACATTCACTTTTAATGTCATATTCTCTATGAGCAAATGAAGTATAAAATTCATTAAATTCCAACTTTTCAGAATCGGTCATTCTATCAATTTCAAACATTTCATGAGCCGGAATGCGACCTACATAATTAGCTGTTTCTCTTTTCAGAAAATTATAGGGAAAGAATCCTTAAGCTAAATACCTTGTAATACCCATGCATTTGGGTAACTTCTTTAAAGCACAGGGCATATACAACAGGGTATCTTTAAATGTAATGTTGTGTTGGGTTGTCATAGTGATTATTTTTGTACCCCTTTTAACAGGATTACTCGATATTGCATCAGCACCTGGTCTAGCTAATAATTTACTGTACACAAATTGAGAATCAAATTTACCACCATTATGTGCCGCTACAATGATTTGGGTTTTTGGATGAGCTTCAGAAAAATGTAATAAATAATTAATGAATTTATCTACTGGACAACGTTCATACTCAGTTTCAGTCTCCAGCTCACTGAAGACATAGATTACCATGAATATGAGGTCAGGATCTGGTTCACGTTTAATGATGGAGACAGGAACGAGTTCCCCATTAGCATACCCTATCAGGAGATAGTGAACAACAATGCCATTCAGTACTTGTGCAATCGATTGGAAGCTGCTTTCCAGTCAGGAGACATGGCTGCATTTAGTGACTTTATTATTGAAGTCCAAGTCGCTCATAATCCATCTGGGAATGGCCCTCTAGTCCCACGAATAGTCAATTTCATTCATCCAAAAGTTCAGCAAACATCTTCAATTAAACCAGAGAAACCGTGTCCCCGATACAGTTGGATGTGGATTTAAAGCAATCGCCACAGCTAAAAGGTTAGTATCCGAGAAACTTGACAATATTACACCTGAGGGTATTAGAAAACAGGCGAAATTATTAGCTGACGCATGTGGTTTAAAGTATGAAATACCTCTAGGTGCAGATAAGTTTCAAATTATTGAGCGGGTTTTAAAATGTAGGATTTTTGTATATAGCAGCGACGGGGAGGGAGGGTTACATGTAGTTTATAGGCCAAGAAATAATGATAGAGACACACCATTATGTATTATAGGGTATGATAGGGACACTACTCATTACTACCCTATTACCAACTCTACTATTAAATTCACATTAGGGAATGTCAATGTTGATAATATTAGAGGGCAGATCTTTTGCTCAAAATGTTACTCTTTTGTCACCAATATGGTTTATCATCTTGAGAAAGAATGTGATTTTTATAAATGTAAACAGTGTCTCACATATACATGTTCAGGTGCAAAAAATAATGATGCTGATGTATTTTTACATTGTCCCTTATGCAATAGGTCCTTTTATAATGCTCAATGTTTGGACAACCATAAAGATAATGTATGCGAGAAAATAAGAATATGTAATATGTGTGATGAAAAGATTATTGTTGATAACCAAGGAAAGTTCAGGCATGATTGTGTACATGTACGATGTTTAAAATGTGATGTTAAGTATAATCCTGATAATGGAGCCCATAAATGTTTTATGAAACCATTAAAAAAGAAAAATGATGAGGAATGGGAGAAAAAGAAAGATGTTTTTACGTTTTATTATGATGTTGAAACTTATAGGCATAATGAAATAACGAAGGAGAATGGAAATACGGTCGTTGACATGATTCCTTATTTGCTAGTAAGTCAGTTAGTATGTTATAAATGCCCTGATAAAGAATTTAAAAATGATGATCAATGTGAAAAATGTGGTACGAAACGTACGGAAGCATTTTCTTTGAATATGGAGACTGAAACTGAGTATGAACGTTGTCCAGTAGATAAATTCATTAATTATTTATTACATTTTTCTGAAGCTCATCCTAAAACCCAAATCATTGTAGCGGCCCATAATGGTGGTAAATTTGATTCTCAATTTGTGTACAGTAAATTATTAGCTAGACCAGGTGCTGACGCAATATCTAGTAATCCAGTTAAAAGGGGCACGAAAATAATTCACTATGACTACCCAACACAACATTACATTTAAAGATACCCTGTTGTACATGCCCTGTGCTTTAAAGAAGTTACCCAAATGCATGGGTATTACAGGGGATTTAGCTAAAGGTTTCTTTCCCTATAATTTTCTGAAAAGAGAAACAGCTAATTATGTAGGTCGCATTCCGGCTCATGAAATGTTTGAAATTGATAGAATGACCGATTCTGAAAAGTTGGAATTTAATGAATTTTATACTTCATTTGCTCATAGAGAATATGACATTAAAGCTGAATGTACTAAATATTGTGTGCAAGATGTAGATATTCTACGCAAAAGTTTTGAAAAATTTAGAAAAATGTTTATGGATATGTTTAGGATTGATTGCCTGACTGAATGTTGCACTATAGCTTCCCTATGTTTTAGAATATTTAAAACCCATTTCATGACCCCTAACACTATAGCTCATATTGGCCGTGAGAGTTCCGAAATTTTATTCATATGAAGGTATACGTTGGTTAGTATTCATGGAGAAGTATACTGGTCAATCTATTACTCATGCCCGAAATGGAGGCGAACGCGTGTTCAAACTTACGTAATAAATGTGTGTTTCCTGACGGGTATGCTGAAGTCCCTGCCGCAGGTTACACGCCAATTAACGGTGAAGAGTTTGTAAGGCTGAGAAATATAGACATTGACAATGAAAGGAAACAAAGAAATGAACAATTATGGCGTGAAATGAATGCAGCAGCAGGACCTGTACCAAAGAAAAGAATCGTCTACTTATACCATGGATGTGTCTGGCACGGTCATCAGGACTGTGAAGAAAGGAAAAATTGATCATCGAGGTCTTTCGAGTCTTGACAGGTATCATACAACTAAACAGCAAGAAGCCGCCTACGAGCAGCAGGATTTGAAGTTGTTCGTGTGTGGGAATGCGAATGGCTTAAGATGAAGGATGAATGCATGGTGAAGATTCTTCAGACTGGAGAGCAGGAACTTTTGAGAGTCTACGATAACAGGATCGGGAACGATGTTTCTAATCATCGTCTTGTTCATTGGTGATGCTCTATATGGTGGACGAACTGAACCTTTCGTCTACTATTACCCACCTACCAATGGCACAGCTAAAATCTATTATTTAGATTTTACATCCTTATACCCGTGGGTTCAGAAAACTCAGAAGTTCCCTACAGGCATTCCAAAGAAACTAGTTGGTGATCAGATCCCTAGCATTGACGAGTACATAAAGGACATGAATTCAAAATATTTTCGGTGTTTCCTACGTGCGTGTCCTTCCTCCTCAAGATTTGTATATTCCTGTTTTACCAGGCAGGTATGACGGCAAGCTCGTGTTCACATTATGTAGAACATGCGCTAAAGAATGTCAGGATGGAGTATGTACTCATACCGAGAGACAGCGTGAAATTCTCGGTGTCTACACTACCCAGAATTAGAATTGGCTGTGGAGAAAGGCTATAAGATTCTTCAAATCTACGAGGTTTGGGTCTTCATACCTCGGCTTACTTTGTTCATTAAATATGTCCAAACATTCCTGAAATGGAAAACTGAAGCTTCAGGTTTTCCTGCAGGTATTACCGACATTGACGATCCTGAATTTGATAGGTTCATTGAAGCGTTTTTCGAGAAGGAAGGTGTCAGACTGGATAAAGATCAAATTAAAAACAATCCAGGACTCAGATACATCGCTAAACTCTGTCTCAATTCCCTTTGGGGTAAAATGGCAGAACGGGTCCCAAACATAGAAGATATCATCTGCCATACTGATGCTGAAGTTTGGGAGTTATTTCAAGCAGGCAGAACTTGAAGTACGGAATATTGAAGTAGCTGGAACAAAACATATTGTCACTGTACGCAACACAGCGTATGCGGATAATTCATCTAAAGCTACAAATCTCGCAGTTGCTTCATTCACTACTGCTCATGCCAGGGTAAAACTGTACAGACTTCTGGAAGCTGTTGGTCATAGAGTACTCTATTGCGACACGGACAGCTGCGTCTTTGTGGCAAAGGAAGGCGAACATGTACCGGAGACAGG